>DWNR01002486.1:0-12989 GCA_018250455.1 Polygonus leo
ATTTAATGTTATTTTATTATGTTATAATATTGTATATAAGCAATATTATAGCATTATAAACTAATATTATTAGTACCAGTACGGCTTTTGCCGACAGAGAAGCAGCCTGGGTAAAGAGGTTTGCCTTGAGGGAACCATACCATATTAGTTAAACCTTTCTTGCATATTTCCCCTAAATTTTTAATTTTATTATGTAATGGATATATTAAAATTAAAAATGTGTAAATTCCACAATAAAATTAAAATCATATAAATATTTCCTATACACAATGGTGTCACTTCTACCAAGAATGGCTGTAAGAAGATGATAAGGTAAGTGGACTAAATAAAAGTATGGGATAACTATGTTCAATTCCAATATTGGTAAAAGATTTATTTACATTAATATAATAAGTATTTCAAAATGCTGATATCTCTGAAGTTATATTTATTTAACACTGACATTCTTTAGAGATTCTGTTGTAATGGGACCCTTGTCATTAACAATTAGAGGGCTATCCTTGTAACAGGCAACTTTTTCACTATTTGTTTTCAAATCGGGAGCACAAGTTTCAAAAATCTTTTTCTTTGGATTCAACTGGGGTTCAGGTTCTCGAGGATACCCATCACAGTGTACCAAGTCACCAGGAACGGCTCCACTTGGCGGAATGAGCACCTCTACTTTATCTGCTGTTGAGGCACACATTACCATTCCTTCTGAGGCTATCCCACGCATCTGAAAACAAATTTTAATTGTACTATTGCTAATAATACCTACTTCTGACTTTAAACAACATTAATAATAAGCAACAGATATATGAGGCATTTCAAACATATTTTCATGGAGTAAAGCATCAATAGCTAACTTCAGGTATCCTACCAGACACATCATCTCGATTCTATTTGAGCAAATGGTCATAATAAGCATTTTACATTATGATTATCAATGTTTTCTTCTGTGTAGAAAACAAATGATAATTTAAATACTAATTTCGAATGTCTTAGAAAATAATATGTACAATCAATAAATTACTTAAGAAAAGAAAACTTTCTTAAATACAATTGAAGTAGCTTTACCTTCACTGGTTTCAAATTACAAAGTACCATGACAAGTCTATCACGCATCTCATTTATGGGAACATGGTTGACTAGTCCCGAAATCACTGTGCGAGGTTGTGTTTCCCCACAATCAATTTTCTCGACATACAAGCTATCAGCATCAGGGTGTCTATCAATATCAACTATTTTTCCAATCCTGAAATCTAACTTTCGTACATCAATGATTTCATTTGTTGGTGCACTAGGTTGTTTATCTTTTTTCTTTGTTTCTTTTTTCGCTGCTTTAGGCTTAGGCTGAACCGTATTGTCAGTTCCCTCGCTATTAGCTGTAGGTTGAATTGTATTGACAGTTTTTCCATACTGTATCTTGCCATGAAGAGTCTCCATTTGTATTAACTCTTTCTTAGCTTTTTCTACCTCACTAGCAAGAGTTGCATTCTCTTGAGTAAGCTCTCTTATTTTTGCTTCAATTTTGAATTTTCTTACTTCTTCTAACTGAAAATAATAATCTAAGCTAATTAATATAATATCATTTAAAAAGTTGCTCATAATTATCCTTATTGTCCTTATTTATTTAATTAAATTGCCGATAATAGTAAGTATAACCTAAGAGACCTTAGCTTTTAATTCAGCCAAACGTTTTTCTGCAATTTCTGCATTTTGCACCATTGTTATTGACATTTCTTTCGATAGCTTTCCTGCAAAACGTGTACAAAACAAACAAGTATCAAACAGCTTATGTTTTTGGCTAATTGATACCAGCAAAATCACAGTCCACATTGAATTGAATGAGATAGGAAGTTGTAAGAATTGTACAGTAGCACAGATAACTATATAAGTACTTAGTATACAGTAGGTAGGAAAACAGTGTGACCATTCTTATATAACACAATCAGCCATACAATTTATATATAATTAAATAACACTATTAAAATAACAATACGTGTTAGTGTAAATTTTTATTTTATATCGCTACATAATATTATTTATAAATTAATTCAGGCGTTGATATTCGATTCTTTATTTATTTTCAATTTTACGTATTTTCGAAGTGAAAATTCTATAGCAACGGTGGGCAGAGTAAATAATAAAAATGCTTGAAAGCGCGTCAGAGTCATATTTACGCCTAAGGTATTGCAAAAAAGTCTATAACTACTTAACGAATAAACTCAAATCGTGTTAGCTTACCATCTATTACGTCGTTTTGTTTCTGTGCACCACTCACAAGAACCAATTGAACGCGCTCAGCGACAGTGCTCCGTCCCAAACCTCTCTTTCACGCATCGTATTGTATAGTACAGTTCAGCACGCAAGTAGTCACTGATAGAAAAATCGCTATACGGCGTCAAACATTACGGCGTAAAACATTGTTAACTTGTGTTGATCACTTTACCATATTGTCATTTGAGAGATAGGGACTGTGGTTGTTTTTACTTATAAGTTTTCACTTCTATCGGTAATCCCCATGACTGCCATAAGTGAAAATTCAAATGTGAAAACTGCCAAAATTGTGGAAATCTGCCACAAATGGTCACACAAGCCCTTAAAACTTCAAACGTCATTTATGATTTGAAGATCTGTCAAAATGACGTTCTATTACTACAGACTCCACAGAGCCATAGAATAAATAATTAATTATTGTTTATTGCTCCCAACTTTCGATAAGAACAATAATAGATGTCCTTTTAGCTGAAAAATTAGCGTACTGTTTTGTGGTCATTTTAATTTAGTTCTCAGAGTAGTCAGTAGAGATAATGGCTCGACAACGATTTTACGCAATGCAATTCAATTACAATTTCAATTTGCAATTCAACTACCTTGGCTGGCTTAATAACACAACAATATAATCATATTTTTATGGTGAATATAAATAAAACTTGAGCTTCGACTTCGTTCTTAAAAAAATATTTTTACATGTCAAAAACATGAACGTATTTATATTACTTTTAAGCAGATATTTTAGATCGATGACCTCAAGCCTTATGCAGGAGACTACGAACCACGAAAATTATATGATTTGTTTGTAACTTGCAGCATTTTAAATTGATGCAGTAAAATGATAATTAGTATCCCTAACCTAAATAATCTGTGGTAATTATTTTATTTCTATCTGCTATGTAAAGCTGGCAGCACTGAAGCAGGTACAGAAAAGAAAAGAAAGTAAAAAATAAAACTAAAACTAATATGGCCGTTGGAATGGCGTCATAAATAGATACTCTGACGTTGTTTATGTTTGCGCAAAAATTAATTGGGTTTTTTGGAACTTACGTCATTAATAAGTTAATTTTAATACAATGTAATACTGGATAAAGTGTTTGAGGAATTTGTTCACAATAATGTGCTAGACATCGCTGAAAATACAATGTCAAATAACACTGTCGGCTCGTCGGGGCATGCTCCCGGCAAAATACGTGGACCTGGTAGACCACCAAAACGTACTTGTACGTGGTGCGCCGAAAGTAAAACTCCCTTAAAATATGTATTGCCCACGGAAAATGGAAAAAAAGAGTTTTGTTCGGAAACGTGCCTTTCAGAATTTAGACAGGCTTACAGCAAAGGTGCCTGTCTCAATTGTGACAATGTTATTCGAGGTAATGCGCCATCGAGCAGTAAGAACTTTTGTTCTACATATTGCCTGAACAAATATCAAAAGAAAAATGAAAAGCGGACGTCATCTCCGCAGTCGGGCAATGGGGCAAATGGGTCTGAGAATCATTCAAATAATAATTCAACTGGTTCGTATTACGACATTTATCAGTCTTTCGATTGGAATGAATACATGAAGGAAACAAACAGTGTCGCTGCGCCTCAGGAATGTTTCAAGCAAGCGCCAGTGCCACCTGTGAACGATTTTAAAGTAGATATGAAGTTGGAGGCTTTAGATCCTCGTAATCTGACTTCTACTTGTATAGCGACAGTTGTTGGTGTTTTGGGTCCACGGCTTCGACTGAGGCTCGATGGTAGTGATAATAAAAATGATTTCTGGAGGCTGGTGGATGCCGCAGACATTCACCCAATTGGTCATTGTGAAAAAAATGATGGTATGTTGCAACCGCCACTTGGATTTCGTATGAATGCAAGCAGCTGGCCAATGTTCTTACTAAAGACTTTAAATGGAGCCGAGATGGCACCCTCAAAGGTTTTCCAGCCGGAGCCAGAAACTCCGAAATCTAATTTATTTGTTGTTGGTCAAAAATTAGAAGCAGTTGATAAAAAGAACCCTCAGCTCATTTGCTGCGCTACTGTGGGAGCTGTTAAAAATGATACAATACATGTAACATTTGATGGTTGGCGAGGTGCATTTGATTACTGGTGTAAATTTGATTCAAGAGACATATTCCCAGTGGGTTGGTGTGCTAGAGCAGGACATCCTCTGCAACCCCCAGGGCAAAAGAGTGCTACAGCACCTTCTAGGTATGTTCTACTTTCACTATTGATATACAGTGGACCCACAGTAATCTGTACTGTCTAATCCAACAAATTTGATAATCTGATATTGTCCTGTAAAATTATTGTTGTGTTACTGCGGGTCCACTGTAATGTTCTTTTTACATACTGATTGGTATATAAAATTTTTATTGCTTCAGTTTAGATATCTTTAATTACCTATTAAATGTCCAAATTTATACATCTACGTAACATATGATTCATAATTGACTGACTGCTTTTGAATTACTAGTTAAACCTGAGCATTTTATGTTAACCAGTGGTATAGTTTTAATGTGTGATTTATTGAAAGGTTTTCCTATCCATGCTTTCTGTATATTTGTAATGGGGGTGAATAAAACAACATAGAAGGAAGAGATTGATAAATCTATGATTTTAAACTCAATAATGTATTTATGTATGAATTAAAAATAAACTAATTAATTACTAACAACAACAACATTAAAATATGAATGTTTGAAATCAACTCAGCCTATCTGTTGCTAAATTCTAAGTATTGAAATTTTTAATTATTCAAAAATATTTTTCTGTAAGAAATATTTTAGAAGCCTCATACCAATCTAATGGCTATTGGAATTTTCAGATTTAAGTTACGTCCTAGTGGGATACCTAATCCCACATTGCCAGAGTGTGGGTCTACTGGCTCAGGAAATTCTAACAACCCATCAACACCAACACCTGCTGTGAATGTACGCTTGCGAATCCGCAGTAGTTGTTCTGGGGGCAGCACCTCATTGCCTAGTACTGTGATGGGATTGGGCCCATCGGGAGCAGCAGAAGCCCTTACAAAGGAATTATTGAGTGTTCATCCTGATCCACCAAGGCTTACTAGGGCAATACTCACAGCTTCGAGTAGCTATTCTAATATAAATAATGTACAGGTAAATATTTTCATATTTTAAAATCATCAATCTTGAGCTTTTTCCATAAGAAATATTTTGAATGTTTTTTAAGTACTAATAATAATACATAACAATATACATGGCCATAAAAATTATACCTTACAAAAATGAAGTTCTTACAGCAAAAAATGAAATTAGATAATTTCAAAAGATTGCTAATTAATATAATTTTTTTTGTGATTTCAGTACACTGTATAAATAATATAACTGCAATAGTTTTGTCATAATGTTTGCTTACAATTTATAAGCTTAATTATAAATGTATAAATAAAAATTTAGCAGCCATGCATTTAGCTAATATAGCTTAGAAATTATCAAAATGGCTTAAGGGTAAATAAATTTTATGAAATTTATTTCAGGTTTCGACAGGTAGCAAAAATTACTCAGTGAAGGTGCCGTCAGAATTGACAAATGATGAATTAAAAAATTGGCTCAAATTAGTTTGTGTTGGAGTAGGATGCTGTGTTGGAATGATTGAGATAGACACAGGAGAGGCTGCTGGCCGGCCTTGCACTCTGTGTGGAGAGTCCACTTCTAATTCTATTTCTTCAGTGGCACCGGTCAAGAGACCAAAGAGTGTGAGTAGTAACCATGGAATGTTTTTTACAGCCTTACCCTTATTATTTAACAATTAGTTTGTAATCCATACACTGTGAAATCACTGAAACAATTTTAAAAATTATTATGTAATTAGGAAACTCATTTTATTGTATGCCTTGTGCATTTCTTACTATCTATAATAATGTTGCATGATTTAGTTAGACTAGAATGTGACAAGGCAATATGGTTTAGTTTTTTGGTTTAGGTTTCCATCCTTTTATCATATATTGAAATTAAATGATTTTAGACTAAATGTTTTAGCATTATGCATTGCAAAAATTAAAAGTGAGACTAATTTCAGTAGCATAAAATTCAAATGTTCTAGTGGTTCCCAATTTATGGCACTGCTTTACTAATTTGGACGATTTTTGTGTGGCGGCAGATGAATCATGCTGTTGAGGGTTAGCAAATTCAATGAAAAGTATAAACAACACTGAGTATTAAAATCAATACAGTTGATATAATAAAAATGTGAGGAGCCAATGACATATGAGTCATAAATGTATGTGTCTATTAAGATATTTTTCTGATATTGTAATTAATTTCATTTTTATATCTTTTTGCTTATTAGAAGAAAAAAGGTGAATAAATGAATGAATTAATTAGTTAAAATACAGTACTCTGTACTGTACTGCATTTTGAAAGGTAATATAAACCCAAAAATCATAACCAAGTTTTATATTGCATGACTTAAGCGCAAACGCGCTAAGTCATAGCTCTACTGGGGCCAAAAAATCAAATCTCTGTGTTGTCAAGAGAATTTTTGTCTCTATGTTAGAAAAATATTTCTCGATTGTCTCTACAAAAGTAGTATTTTTTAATCTAAACCTGTCAAAACTATCTTGCCACCTATGCTATGGCAGCCAAGATATATTTGCATAAACTATTAAAATTGTTTACATAGTTTCGGGGTATGTATGGAGGAACGAGATTCTTAGTACTATGACATTAAGATAACAATAAACATCCCAGGAGCCGATCAGCGAGAGCGCCGTAAACGGCACGGCCGCCAGCGAGTGCGGGTCGGGCGCGTCGGGCGGCGCGGGGTCGGGCGCGGGCGGCAAGCTGGCGCGCGTGTCGCCCGAGCGTGCCGAGCCCGCGTCCTCCACGACGGGCGCGCCGCCGCCGCCCTCGGGCTGCGTGCCACCCGCCGACTGGACCGTCGAGGACGTCATCGGGTTCATCGCTGCGGCCGATCAGGCGCTCGCCGCGCACGCTGATCTGTTCCGGAAACACGTTAGTTTTTTGTTTTGTTTTTATTCTTTTTAGGGTTCTGTTACCGAAGTCGTAATCGTTGTTTACGAGTACGAGGTCCACCGTCGCACCAGTGCTGCAGAAACGGCTCGAAGGGTTAATGATGTGTATGCCACTCGCGCCGCAAAAGAAAACACAGTGCGTTTTTGGTTCCAACGTTTTAGTTCTGGAAATTTTGACCTGCAGAACAAGTCCCGTGGACGGCCGAATATCCAAGTTGAAAAAGAAGAATTGAAGGCTATCGTGGAAGCGGATCCATAGCAAACCACATCCGAGTTAGCTGTAGGCTGCGGTGTTAGTGTTAAAACTATTTTAATCCATCAAATCCAAGCAAATTGGGAAGATTAAAAAGCTTGAAACGTGGGTACTTCACGAATTGAGTGAAGCAAACTGCTAAACGCGCGTCGACTGCTGCGTTACATTACTTAACCGGCACAATAATTATGCGTTTTTAAATCGAATCATTACCTGTGATGATGTGAATTCTCTACGATAACCGGAAGCGCTCATCGCAATGGTTGAACCCTAGCATATCCTGCCCCAAGCGAAAATTGACCCAAAACAAGCATTTGGTGGACTAGGGCCGGTGTCGTTCATTACAGTTTTCTCAATTTTGGCCAGACGATTACGGCAGATGTCTATTGTCAGCAATTGCTAACCATGATGCAAAGCTTGCTGCTAAATTACCGAGGCTGGTCAATCGCTCTACGGCACTACTGCTTCACGACAACGCTAGACCACACACTGCACAACAAACGGCTAACAAATTAGAAGAGCTTTAATTGGAATGTCTAAGATATCCACCGTACTTCCCGGACCTTGCTCCAACAGATTACCATTTTTTTCGAAATTTGGATAGCTTCTCTAAGGGAAAAAATTCAACTCCGATGGGGCAGTCTAAACCGCCTTCAAAGATTTTATTGATTCCCGTCCGAATAGTTTTTTTAGTAAAGGGATCAATGAACTACCTATGGGATGGCAAAAATGCATAGATAACAATGGTTCATACTTTCATTAAATAAATATATTAAAAATATTCGACTTTTCCTTCCATACCAAACGCCAATCATCTGAAGGACCTAATATTCTACAAAATTTCTGGTTTTCTTTTGATATGTCTGTGCCAATGTTGACGTTCAATATAAACACCTTGTTCTGTTCTGTTCTGGGTACCTACTTGAAAATGATTCACTACTTCCAAGGTTTTCTTAGGGTTTTTAAAACCTCTTAAACCATACCCATGGTTATACACGAATGGTGTCTAACATGGTCTCTGTCTTGAACCATAATCATCAGTCACAATGTATTTTTAAATATCCTGGAAATGTGTCATTTATTATCTTTTAAGTCTACTAAACATGTTGAGAGTAACAAAACATTTTTTTTTTCAGGAAATAGATGGTAAAGCATTGCTGTTGCTGAACTCTGACATGATGATGAAGTACATGGGCCTAAAGCTCGGCCCAGCATTGAAAATCTGTAACTTGGTAACTAAATTAAAAAATCGTCGACATTATAGCACATAAACATTATATAATATTATTATAGTTCACTCTTGGAGTCTTGAAACTTTAAGTTTCATTCTTTGTAGTATGTTGCATACGATTTTAAGTATTTTAATGCATTTTAAGAATACATAGATAGCATTGATTTGAGGATGATACAGTTATTGTGATTGAATGCAAATGCTTGAATCTCGAGGACTCATTATATTGGAATTATTTATTTATTTTGAACATCCTCAGACACTACAAAAAAATCAATAATTTTGCTGTTTAGATTCTTATGTATGGGTTCTGTATATTATTGTTAAAAAAAAATAATACTTCATAAACCTTTTTGTTTAATGTCAATCTTATCTTCCATTTATAATTCTGATTGGGAGTTGTATAATACATAACCCTATATTCTACACATTACACTTCTTTATCATGTTTTCTATATTATTTCACTGATATTTAGAACCCTGCAGATTATATGCATTGCACATGAACTTAAGTACTATGTAATACAGAGTTAAGGTAATATAGCTATTTTTTACATGTAAATTTCTTTGTAGTTTACTTCATGAACATTGAGTCCTGTATATGTATGTATATATATTGAATGAGTGAAGTTGCATTTAATGTAGTTAGTACTCATGTTGAATCCTATGAAATAATAATAATAAAAATAAATATTTTTGGCTTATCAATTTTAGTTACTTGAATTGTACATAAATAAAATATTGGCTAGTCGTACGTCGAACTATCGCGTAGTAGAAAATGGTTTATTATGGTTATAGTAAAATCGTCCATATGGTTTCTACTCAGATATTATGTAACAAGATATTTACATATATTCGCTTTCTCGATATAATATGATGCATCATTGGACGAAATTGTTCGGTGGAAACTGTATTGACGCGTTTGTAAAGAAACATTTAATCCAATGTACAGAAATTCTATAGAAGATTAGGGTCTTAGTGCCTTTAAATTTTTAGGAGTACTTAAAAACATTCATTCTGATCGTATAGATACTAAAGCTTGTGAATATGTATGTTTTATCGATAATATTAAACTTTATTTGGGAGTTTGTCAAAAATCATGAAGTCATATTTTAGGATAATAATATTCGTTTTAACTTTTGAAATTCATTGACTGTTATAAAAGCCTTGTTAGTAAGTAAAGTAGAGCAAACCTGAACTATAATCATATATAACACAAACCTAATGTCTACCTCCATATCATTGAAACTTGAGACAAGTAGAAATTACTCTTTGGGCATTTAGTTGGAACTAAATATTATATTAATGCTGATAAATAATAAAATATGTGTAATAGCAAAATGAGTAACTACGTTATAAGCTCACATTAATCGCTTATGTGCACTATAAAGTTTTTTGGGCTACTATTTAACTCAAGTATAAAAAAAATAGGATCATAGCTAATATTTGAGATGTAGCATTGATGTTTTATATTTAGAACACAATTTTCTCATTTTACACAATTTTACCAAATTTAACAATTAAATGCACAAGTTGTGATTTCTAATGAATGCAAGGATAAGCAATGGAAACATGGGTGGATCAGTCATCAGTTATATAATTAATAATGTTCCTCTGATATCTTTTGTGTGTATTGAATAATATTGTTTGAACTTTGACGATTTGACGAATTAAATGATTTAAAATGATTTTCTTAGAAATAATTATAATTTGCCATTTTCAACGGTTATTGTAATGTTTAAACATTTCATGATGTGATATTTTAATGTTATAAATATGTTATGGTGATAAATGATTAATAATATTAAAATTATGTTGAGTTAATAATAAGGTATTATTTTAAGTTAATTCATGACATACTACTATGTGTAGAAGGTTTACAACATTGTCGACTTGTTGGTGTAAATATTTATTTTAGTTTGTTTTTACATTATATTTCGCTTTTCATATTTGCCCAGACTTAAGTTTGCCAACTATTGTGTTGAGTTTTTTGAAGGAATGACTAATTATGTGTTTTGCCAGACATAACATTTCTTTAAAATATTGTTATTTCTGTGTCACATTCAGTTCTATAAGTACATTGTTATATTCTAATATGGTAATAAAGCGGCATAGATTTAAATATTAATTATGTAATGTATTTAGCAGAAATGCATTATGTATCCGTAAAAGTTGTTTCCCATAGAGTATATTATATATTTACGTGCGTGTATATAATATTATTATAGATGATAACAATGGATAAACTTCACATTGCAAAATTTATTATTTTATTACGGTAGAATTTATAATAATTTTATGTACATAGGCAAATAATTGGAAGCAAATGTGTATTATAATTTAATAAAATTCGAATATTGCAATTATGTTTTTTTATTTATTTAAATACAAGTTAATTTGTATTTACCGTAAAATATTGTTTATAGCTGCATTTGTGTTTCAAAATATTGTCCATTGATTTCCAAGTCTTCATTGAGCAAATTATCTAATTCTTCGTCGTTAAAAACTTCCGGTCTTCGCCTGTCTTTACGCGAAAATCACCGATAATGCGAAACGACTTATGACCTATTCATTCACTTATAGAAACCTCACCCTAATTATTTGATGAGTTTCAGTCGCAGTTTCTTTACATTAAAATATAAACAAACATTTTCCGTAAATGACGAGAATTTAGTTCATAAACGGATATTTTAATTGGAAGTAAGTATAATCTGAACGTAAATCAACTTGATCTAGGTTATGTTTACAAGATACTAAAGAACATTGCAATAATGCTAGCCGTTAATAATGTATTTTTCCACGTCAGCTTGTCTCTAATACAATCTTTAAAAAAGGGAAGCAAGGTTGTATACCTAATAGGTATATGTATAAAGTATAATGTAATGTAATTTTGGGAATAATAGTCATAAATCTTAAGTTCGGTTATATCTATCAAGCAATTTTTTGTAGTAAATATTCATAATACGTCTTATAATAGCTACACAAGTAAACATTTATGTGTGTTAATTTAGACTCTCAATTTTATTGTAACGTGTGTTTAAAAGCGCATTTGTCTGACAAGTCAAAAAAAGTCCCATATTTTGATTACCGGCTTCTGTATAGTTGCTTTTGCGCAATTTTATGCACCAAGACGTGGTCATTCTTTGTAGGCCTTATCCGAAAGTCAGGATCACTGTTGCTATGGATAAAGCTACACTCCCATAAATCCTACGGCTAGAGGTGCTAAACGATCATTTAATTATGTTGCCAGGTCTAAGGGTATATTTTAATGTTAGTAACACTTAAAAATATTTGTCCAAACTATGAATTAAATCATTGTGTAATGTACAAAACAAACTCTCAACGGTTAAAAATATTGCCCAGTTCATAATACTGATGTGAAATGTTTTTTTATTTGTTGTTATAGATTGTTTAGGCCAAGGCATCCCAACTTTTTTAGAACAAAATTACTGCCAATTTTCACGAAAACAAGTATTTTTTAACTGTTTATTAGGTTCGATTATTTGATATGATCGATGCGATAACTACAAATGATAAAAAAATTCTGAAGAGATTGACATATCAGTGATTCTGTGTTCACCGATTATATTACGCGTAAATTTCACAGTATTTTTATTTTTTAAAATTTATTTTCTATATGAATAATTAAATAATCAATCATTATCATCAAAGACGCCTCCCCTTAATGAGGCTGATTTTTTAAATAGAACGATGTGCCCTATGCATTTATTTAGAGGTTTAAATGCAAAGATGGTTCTTTGCATTATTGGCTTTAACAGGCGCGGTCACAGCCTGAAATTGGGTGGGTCACAAAAAGGGTGGGGGGGTTCATATCCCCCAATTGACATACAATTTGACAATAACAATTTGGAGGGTTACATGTGACACGAAGATGGATCCGTATCGTTTTTTTAAAACATTTTTTAGAACAGTTAACATACTTACATCTTTGAACGAAATACATATGAATATTAAATTAAGAATAAGCGTTATTTTCAGACCACGCGATTTTTCATGTCGACGTAACTGTTGTTTACCATTTAAGGCTAGCCTAATCCACTTGCTTGAATCCACAACTATATTTACCTGTTTTGCTTTACGCCTTCAAGCAGGACTTCGGTCTTATTTAAAAACATTTACGGGGAACCCCCGTGAGTAATCAATTAACTCTTATTTGAGTCACATTCTACTTTTCAACGATTAAAATAAATTTGAATTTTATATAAAGTAAAGTCTGATTTTGATTATATGGGATAATCTGT
>DWNR01002487.1:0-12988 GCA_018250455.1 Polygonus leo
TGTGGAACTATAGCGGCCTGGGTAATCTATAAGAGATATTCATACTTTATATAGCAAGAACAACGTTTGCCGGGTCAGCTAGTATTACATAAGTTACATCCAGTATGTTTTATCCTTTGTTTTAATTAATTAAAGATTTACCTGTCGAGGGTTATACTTCTCGAGGCCTGGCAGACGGGACTCCTCGCCGTGTCTTTGGGTCCAGGCCTGGTACGCGTAGTAGGCCTCCTTGATACCACCATTATCAGCAATGTTCTCTCCTTGCGTGTTCACACCATTCAGCTAAAATATTCAAATACAATAAAAACGGTTAGGAAATTCCTTTTTATGTAAAATATTTTATTTACCCTCACACCAGCTGTAGCCATGGTGGCACTTCTACTCGCTGCTCGCAAAGAGGCAATGTTAATGTGTTTGAGGAATATATCAGTATGACTGTTGTGCTAGTATGACGGGCCGTTATACTGCTTTTAATTTTGAACTATTACTTAATATTACTTATAAAAACAATGAAAAATGGTTTTAAGAATCAATGAGAAGAAAAATTAGAAATTTATCATGAAATACTTTGTCTTATGCCGGTCGATACTTTAAAATGCCATAGGGAAGTATTTTATATTTTCGAGTAGGTACTTTAGACGAACTAAAGTGGAATTACAAATGCTACAAACCTTCATGTTGACTTCTTTGACGGTGTAATTTGAGTACTGGTCGATGATACACTTAGCCTTCTCGAGGTACTTCTGCTTCGTGCTCTCCTGCCACCAGTCCACCAAGTTGCCGTTCTTGTCGAATTGACGACCCTGGACATTCGTGGTATACGTTGTTAGAATTTATAAGTTTCCAGAAAACATTAACTCCTTATTTTTTACAAATTTGGACCCTAAACATAATAGCAAAAATTTATACAATAATAAAATTCTAACAATATTTCATTCTGTACCTTACAAATACAGTGACACGTTAGGTTATCTTCTGTACTTTACAAACACAGTGACATCTCTGGGTGATTAAAGTAATTCTTCTTCACCAAATCACATTAAAAGGTACAGGAATATTTTAAGGAAGAAATGCTCTTGCATTTTTTGCGAGGGAATGGATAAATAGAAAATGTATTATTCAATTCATTTACAAATTAACGTCAAACACGCACGAGATGACGAGTCGAAGTCGCATCGTATCATATTGCGACGTCGCGTCCTGGGAAGTCGCGGCGTCGCGTCGTGAGTCATTGCGACATCGTCGTATTCAACGTGCAATAAGTTCCTGATTTGTAAGTGATAACTTGATAATGGCCAATCTACATTAAGGGGTAGTCAATAAAAATCAGAATAAAATAAAATAAAAAATACACCAACATAAATACCTACATAAACATAAACATCATAGGTACATTTCATAATTGTTCTAACATTCGTAATACTGTATTATCGAATATTGACGTAGTTTGGAACACTTGGAAATAAGTTAAGTTTAGGGTAAATCAAGTGGGAACAAAGGTCTCCATAAGGCACCAAGAATACGAGAATACTAGACCTTGGTAACGTTGCCGCGGCGAATCCATGTGACAAGCTTGTTTTAAGCAAAAAAACCCTTATTATAGCCGTCAAAAAATCATTTACCTAAAGCTGGCGCGTCTACAATACTCACACCAATGCAACTTCACTAAAATCGTGTTTTAAAATAGTTGATCATGTGCCGGGTGGAGTCGTAGGTATACCTACTGTAAATAGATGATGATGTTTTGATAGTACTACTTGTTCACAGTAATACACATTTTGTGAAATCTCTGGACCTCTATTAGGTAGACTTAGACACGGCCCTAGCGTAGACCAACGGACGAACGGCTGAGCCTTTTTTTTTTGCGTCACACCGTGCGTTTATTCACACACCCTTGCTTTATATGAATGTGTGTTTTACGCGCCAGCTTTAGTTAACCGTAACTATAAGTTAATAGAATTCTTTACTTTGAGCAAATCCATGTTATAAAAGAGATGAAATTCCTTACCTGGTCATCGAAGCCGTGAGTAATTTCATGACCTATGACGAAGCCAATGGCGCCGTAGTTCATGTACGCGGGGCGTTTCGCTGAGAAGAATGCTCCTTGCAATATACCGGCAGGGAATTCTGTTGAAAGGAAATTTTATTAGCTGTATAAATGAAGTATAATGACTGCCAAATTTCGTGTTAAAATATTTTTTAAGAGGTTTCAGAGAAAAATCAATTTATTTTCTTCGCATAAAAATGTCATTAATTTTTCAATTCAAATTACATTTTGAGCGGCTTTATCTATTCCAAATTTCTTAAATATTAAGTTTAAGTAAAACTCCGTTAGATTAAAAGTAAGATAACAGTCACATCTTCAATTTCAGAGATACCAAACCGGTGTCAAATTTGCATATATGGGTAACTTGATACAACTTCAAATATATCATACTTTTAGACTTCACTACAACGAAACAACATCGAAAGTATAGTACTCACGGATACTGTTCTCAATGGACGAGTAGAAGGCGTTGACGACAGCGGGTCTGCCGTGCGTCACCCAGTCCGTTTTGTTGACAGGCTGACGCAGCTTGCTGAACAGATACTCCGTGCCGAAGAGCGTCAGGTTCAGCACCGACTCCATCAGTTGGTCTGATGACATCTCCAACTACAAAGATGTAAGTTGAGACTCTGGTTTTACTGTTTCACCACTCTACCCTATGACCGAACCTGAAACTGATACCAGATGCGTGGCTATCTTCCCCTAAGGATTAATATATAGTCTTTAATCGCGCCGCTACAAAATCGGCAACAAGAATATTGACTTACATTCTTGTCCTAGTTACCTATTGCGCGCCGCAATATTGGTCGCATCAAATTTGCATAGACTTCTTAGGTTTTATTTTTTCATCATATTAAGGTTGCTACCTTTAATCTGCACTTCATCTTATGATCAGTGGTCACGTTCACTCAAGGCTATTAGGCTATTATAACAAGGACTCCAAATAAGATTTAATGTCCTCCTAACTCACAGAAACCTCGGTACAGGTGGACGGATGTTCGCTTCGTGTGGAAGTAAATAAGGAAAAGAATTGCACGTCTCCAACGGGACCTTTCACTTAAAATGTCAAAAAAATAATATTTGTTTTTATCAATTAACAGTTTCCCACTGAAACAATAGACAAATTGCTTACTCCAGAGTAGAATTCAGTGAGTTTTTTGTCATCCAGCATCTCCGGTGGGTAAGCGATGTGGGCGGCCATGGCGTCGGCTTTGTCCAGGGCCTCGCGACGAGTCTTGTCGTCCATCCAGTCTACTTCCTGGAGAGTCTTGCGGAACTGTTGCCTGTTGACAAAACCATATTTACTTACTCAGAAGATTGATTTTTTTTCTTTAATATGGAAGTAATAAAAGTAATTGGACCTATACGGTCACAGATGCTCACCTTTTATGCATGGACTTTGATATTTTGTCGTTGATTACGTCATTTAAGTTTTATTAAATAAGCCATCTTTGGATAATTTCTATACAAATTTATTTAAATGTTTAACGTTTTTTAGGTCGCACGATGCTTTTTTGAAATGAGAGAAGATTATAATATTAGTATATAATAATATACACTTACCTAATATCATTAACCATTTCCAAGGCATTGGCCTTTGAGTTTTCATTGAAGTATTTTCGGATGTACAGCGCTCCTACAGCAATGGACATGCTAAAAGAAAATAATGATTTAAAAACTAAAACAACGACAGTTCAGTTGTTGATACACCAGCCTGTTCACCGTGATGTCCAGGATTACCAGACAACTTTAATTTTTCATAGTCATAAGTGAACAATAAATTTATTAATTTGCAGAATGTGATGAAAAATATCGCAAGGAAACTCACACGCTAAAGACGACAATAAAAATAATAATAAAATAATAACGAGTTTAAAAAGAAACTTCTACGATCTTGAAATGTGAACCATTTGCAGTTAACGAGCGCAGTTAACTATTATCTAAATGTAAATCCTTCTCAATGTGAGATAAGGCCTATACCCAGCAGAGTAATAGTAATAGGTTGTGATGATAAAAACTAAAGCTGTGACGTTTAGATACCGCTTTCGGTGCGGCTTAGGATAAAACCCAGGCAACTCTGATCATTCGAAGCTAGTCGAGTATTAAAAAATAATTATCAATTACAGAACGTTAAAATTACGATGAAACCTAAACACTTCAGAAATTTCCTAAAGATTACCCAAATCAAAAAATGATGGTAGTGTTGATTTAATGGTCAAAAGAATTCCCTAAAGGATGTACTTCGAATTTTTTTTCTGTTGCTTCCCTTTTTTTCTTGGAATTAGGTTAGTTCGAACACTTGGCACACTCACCTCACACTGGCAGTATCCGCGCATTCCTTCCACCTGCTCTCCCGCTCGGTTTTGCCGGACAACGCCGTGACGTACGCCAGCTGCCGGCGCCGGAGACTGTCTGTCAGGTACGATATAGATGCGCCGGAGACTCGCCACATCACGTAGTTGGCTTGGACACGCTTGGGCGTCTTCTCAAGAAGAACCTGGCAAGAACGGCCGTATTTGTGAATGCGATTAGGTGAAGGTCCAGAAAGTAAGTGTAAACTTGTGTGGATGCTTCTTCTGTAGGATAAGGAAGGCCACAATAATAGTCAAAAATATAAGGTTCCGAATTGGTGTAGAAAGGATGTCTTTCTAGGAGAATTTCAGTAGGTAGGTATGTATGATTCCAGAATATAGAGTTCACACTCACGAGTTATTCTTCTAGGAGGACTTGTTGATAAAAATCCTTTTAGTAAATTTGGAAGACCCGTTAGGAAGGTCTGGGGTTTGTTTCCAAAACGAGAACAACCAAACCAAAACTGTTTTATAATTTATTTTTAATCTATTTAAAAAGTATGTATGTAAATTGTATTTACGAAAATGTCAGTCTTTGTTTTTTCAATGTTTTTTTCGCAATGTTTTCTATTGTTATATCCAATCCAATCCAATTATGTTACAAATTTTGTTACAAATTTTGGGTTTCTAGCCCTCTTGCATTTTTATTCCATAACAGAATTCCACTCGAATAGACAGGTTAAAATATTATTATAATACATACCTCTAAATCTTTGATGTACTGCGGCACGTTGACGATCGCGATCTCGTTCAGATCGACCTTCACATGTGGAGCCAGGAGGCGGTTGATGTAAGCGAGCCATGGGATCCTATGACAAGGAGATATAAAAATAAATAAAAAGTTAAGCAAATATATCATAACTGTCGTCTTTCCAGATTAACGACCACGTATACGACGACTCGGTATACATTTACTGTATACTGACATTTCATGATCAAATTGATCGTGTGCTGTCTGTAGGAGGTGTCAAGAATCTCCGAAATCGGCGTGTTTATATGAGGAGAGTTATGAAAGTGGAAGAAGGTAGGCAAGTATGTCAGAACCGTGCTATTTGGCACTCTCTGCCTACCCCGTTAGGGATTTAGCGTGAAAATGTATGTGTGTGTGTACTTTTACTTTATATGGCAGGACAATGTTTCCCGGGTCAGCTAGTACACTATAAATAAATGACAACAGTAAAAATTACTCAAAGGCGTGGCTTATTTCTTCAACAATATCTGCCACTGGACCTGCGACTAGAAAAGATCTAAATGGTAGTTTTTATGTGACAAATTAAAGCTTTAATATGTTTTATAAATGCTGAACCATTTAAACGAGGAAGAAATATGAATAAACAGTTTACATAGTATCCTTTTCTTTGCAATGAAACAATAAATAGTAAGCGTTTTAAGGGATATATTTGCACTTTCCAAAAATAATAAATAATATTGTTTTTAGAAAGTGCTAAATTCTTTAGTAATAATAATAATAATTATTATTTAGTAGCCTGAAAGCAAAGTCGCGGACAACAGTTAACATATATAAAACTGGAGACATCACTTCAAGAGCCAAATTGGGAAAATCGCAATCCGTTCCAATGCAAATTAAATTTGTTTTAGTTGTATAGATTTCGTAACTTGATTGAAAGTGTACCCTGAAGTATTCCGACACGTATCATACGTGATCCTAAGTTAGGTAAGCCCCGCGTAATGTTCCCTGTATAGGGTCATCATCGAACCAGAAAAATCCAGTTGAATCCGGATTTTATGGGTTTAGACCGGACTCTGGTGGATTTTATTTAAGATAGGGTATTTGATGCCGCACAATAAATGAATCTGCAATTGAAACAAATGCGGCAGCAGCATCAACTTAAATCGTACACGTGTCGACTTTACAGTGATTTTTAAAAACTTTGGGCAATAAATTAAGGAGTTCCCATATATTTCAAATGTACGTAGACGACTTAGACTACTTCTCATTTGGTGGCCCGTCGAAGGCAACATCTGAGGCATTACTCAGTAAAAATTAGTGCCAGTGTAACAGTGGGGGTTGGGTCTAAAAAAAATACGAACCGACAACTGTTAACACAAATATATTAAAATAAAGTCATTGGAGGTCGTGGGTTAAATGGCCCGCCTAATTATTGCCCGTGTCGGTACTCCCCTGATGCTTCCGAGATGGGCGAAGTGGCGTAGGGCGAAGTCCGTAAGGCACCCTTCGTAGCTCCGCTCCCCCAACAGTCCCGAAGCTCCTTTTTCAGAGGTACCAGTTAATGTAACTTTATGTAAAACCAACTTAGGACCCCAATATGGGGTACTAATTATCAAATTTACTCAGGTTAGAATATAAACAAAAATACTATTAAACCTAAAAATATAATTTAATTAATAAAACCTACACATTTTTATTTCCAACAGAACTCTGGATTATTTTTTACAAAAAATCAGGATTTTTTTGCTTACAACTTGAGACTCCAGCACTGGTAACCCTATCCCCATACCTAGCTAGGCCGGATAAATTTGATATCCGGCGGGCTGCTCATAATTTCCCCAGATACCGACATCAGATAATGGAGCTTACTGTTTTTGTGTAAGGTTATGGATGCCTCGTACATTGTTTGTCACTGTGATTTTTCGGGACGAAATTTGTAACGTGGCTTAGGAATTAACTGGTCGTAAGCAAAGAGCGTTGTGATTGCTCCATTTTTTGAACTTTGTTTTATCGTTTAAAGGTAGCAAACGAACATGCAATCGTAACTGGCCACTGCCGCCCATGGACACTTGTAATCAATCTAAAGAATGATTAAAACGAACCATAAGTTGATAACAGATACGTTACTACCCCTGAAGACTAAAATTTTCTTCTCTTGTGTAAATATAACTGAAAACAATTCCTATCCAAGACCGAAACACAATAATTTGCATTACATTTCCTCATATTTTATACAAGCATCGTGCGAGCGTGTCAAAATTTCCTTAAAATTTATATGTTATCTACTTTTGTTTTAAATCATACAACCCCAAGTAAAAGTACGTAGGGAACTTCGTTACTGGCTGGGTGCCTCTCGAACGCACAATTGTTTTTACAAGATTGTATTTAACTTGTTATTAATGTTTGTTTGGATGTCTTGGAAATGTACTATGTACCAGTTATTCTTAAGTAATGAAGCTAAATTTTTATTTTCACGCTTCGTACGTATGACAATGCATCGTTATCTTATTGGCATCACTATATAAATCCACACGGCGGAAGATCCAAAGATTTTTTTATCGTGTTAGAGTAGCAAGCGCGCATGCAATAATTTCTAAATATAACCAGCAACCATGCTCGTTCAAACCGAAACATAAGAATTGTTCCGTATTATGAGACCTCCCCGGTCGAACTACTCGAGCAATACATACCACCTGGCAATGATGATTAAGAGTGTTTGTCTTACACCCCAATTAATATACAAATATTAAAGCTCGATTTTAAAAATATAGTAATAAACTATATTTGTATTTCCTTACTCGATTTAAGAGATAACGATTACTTAAGTACCCTAAGGTTACGCCTTATGCATCTCAAGATCTTTATCTTTTACTTGAAGTCAGTCCTTTGTTTTAAACCTGATTAAAATTATTGAATCCAAATTGACTCGTAACTCTTACTGAATATGATAAATTGGACATTTGCCAGACTCAAAATTTTCCCCGCCCGTCAACTGATAATAAAGCCTATGGTTTTTGTTCAGGCATCCAATGCTAATTTAAGTCGACGTGGGAAATATCTGAGCCAGCTCTGTAGGTTTGGCGCTTGGATTTTATTTTACCGAACCGTTATCGCGATTAAACTAGTTTGAATTTTTAATGAATTTTGCAACTAGTCAGAACATATTTTTAAATCCTATTGGAATAAACCTTGTTTACATCATGTAATTTGCTAAGAATAAAATAAAATAACAACATTTGAAAATAGTTAAATATTCTTTGACATCGATCTTATCACCATTAACCAAAATCATCCGTCCATCCATCCTTTGAGCCTCCATCCTCCATCATCCAGCCTTTTGAGGTTCACTGCTGGACATATTCACATAGGCCTCCCCTAATACATAGGTTAAACAAAATAATACATGCTATTTGCCTGTAATTCATGGAGGTAGTGCCGTCTCCCAATTATCCGTCAACCAGATGTTTGTTTGTGTTTCGGCTTTGAGAGACATGGTTGATGACTATAATTACAAATAAGGTGAACATTCTAGACCTTAGGAGTAACAACGTCCATGGGCGATATTGACATTTGTTGGACTGCTACACATGTACTACCTTTATAAAAGAAACAAAATCTACCCGACCCGAAATGAAACCTTGAACTTTCTAAAAGCAATAAATAAAATCAATTTCTATACTTGGACCTGGATATACGTTTATGACACGTTACACCCAAACCCTACTTATCTAGCGAGACTAAACCGGAGAGGTAAATTCGATATCCGTCGAGCCGCTCATAATTTCCCCGGGCAGACTCAGGCAATAATAGAGCTTCAATAGTTATTGGTCCATATATAGGCCTTTAGGAAATGTAGTGTAATGTACGATGTAGTTACATTTACAGCCTATTTATATCTCTTGTCAGCTGGTAGAACCTACATACGCTTCGTCTTTGACAGTACTACTGCCCGTTTTTGCCGCGTTGCAGATGTTTGTAAGCAATTTGCGTTTCTGTTGGAATGGTGTGATTACTTGCCCCACATACGAGGCGGCCATCTTGTAACATATGAGTGGTAAGGCTTGCTACCTTTATACGATAAAAAGAAATTCGCAATCGGCCATCTTAAGCCTGTAGCCTAAACCCTTATCATTCATCATGAGGAGATATCATTAGGTTAGGATTTACGGGACTCCAATAATAATATTGCATTGCTTTTAGTTCTTTTTTATTACAACACACACAGTCCTAATATAATTTACAGAGGGATGAATTTGTGTATCTAGTAAGAGATACTTGTTTACGCTTCCGCATGATAATATTTTCCCGCCATATTTATTTTGTCTCACTTTCGCACTGTTTGTTTAAAACAAAGGCGTAAGTAGTAAGGCGTTGTAAACAGTGAGTCATCGACCAAAACTTTTGTGTTTGACCATCACTTTTACCGAACCGTTTTCGAATCACTTATATCAGAGAGATACGCATTTTATATACTCGGTGATTTTTACTTAGGACGATATAAAATTGCGTTTTACGTTACTTCTACGTATGTGAAAAACACGCGACGGTCACGCCGTAGAAACGCGGCGTTTACACTGCGTAGATGTTGGAGGAACCCGCTCGGAAATCGCTCGAAAAACATTAGCAAACTTAATATCTAAATTTAGACTGAAAAGTAACATTTGAAAATTATTATTTACACAACAATATGCATGACAATAAATTAACATAACATTGTAATTTATTTATTTCCATTTAATTGATTACATGTTTTCGAACTTTACGAATTACTAACTCAGTACGAAGATGAAAGCCATTATCAAATCGAAAACTTTCCATGAAACTCTAAGCATGAGATATTATAATCCCTCTTTACTTAACTCATCTGTACTCAAATAAGATGTAGACTAAGAACTCTCTCTATCTCTCTCTCTGACGCTGTATTAATTAATATTACGTTAATAGAGTTACGTCTACTTCACTATAAATGACTTTTGTTTGACACTTGGCCTTTCTTCAGTAACGGGATATATTGATTGAATTTATATTCATTAATCGTGTTATGAATAATTTCAAAGTAATTTTTAATTTCTTAGATACTAGTTGAGATTTTGCAACATTTTTCGTTGATCCTCCGCTCCTATTGCTCGTAGCGTAATGTTATATAGCCTATAGCCTTCCGAAAAAAAACAGGCCATCTAACACTAAAATCAAATAAACAAAAACACTATACATGTTTCTAGTATTAGTATAGATAGTGGTATTCGATTCGTAGCATTAATATTGCTTTATTACTTATATTTATAATATTTTCTTACTGTAGTCACTATCCACTTGTTCCGCAGATATTCATATTTAATGGTCAGTTTATATTTTTAAATTACACTAAAACATTTTGATAGTTTCTTACATAATTAGCTTTAATTTTAATTAAAAAGTAATATAAATTAAATCAAATGGCATTGTTTTCAAATGTAAATATTTAAACACATTCTGCTCGTTCATAAACCCTCAATTCGTCTATTCAAAAGAAACAGAGGAAAAAATAGGCTGCAAATGAGCGAAGACATTACCGAAAAACTCATAAAAAAACAATCGCGATTTCAGCTTCCGACGAATTGTGTTCGACATCATAAATTGACACCCTAATGCAGGGCCAAGAGGCAAAGCAAGAATTGATACTTTTTCACTGGTTGTTCTTATCTGTATGAGTATATGTGTATTTAAAAAATTGTATTTGCCTGTATCTGTTATTCTTTTAACATCGTTTTATTGATATTACTACCTTGGAACAAATTTCTCCATTCACAAAAAGATTTAAAAGAGATATGAGTAAAAATATTAGTATGTATTTTAAACCTTTTGTTAACGATTATTCGTAGCAAACGAGCATGCAGTCCACATGCTGGTAAGTGGTGGTTGTGGCCCATGGACTTCGGTAATCATCCCCAAGTACTATTGAATCAAACCTGAATTTTATCACAGATGCGTGTTACCCCTGAGGACTAAGATGTTCGCCTCGTGTTTGTGTAGCCGGCAACACGCTTTTCCAAACCAAAATTATGCGGGTGGCGGTGATACCTCCCCAATCGAACTGCACAAGTTCTTCCACCTGGTAGTGTGAGTCTAGTTCCTGCTGTAGATGGCCGTATCCTACTTGATGGATTGATCAGTGTACCACATATAGTGGTGGCGTTTTAGTATCGGTAAAATAGAACCACTTTTCTAAGTGTTCCAATTTACTATACAACTGTATTACTACTATATAACTTGATTTTGTCACACAAGTTCCTTAGTTAAAGTTAAAAGTTAGTGACCTTTTTCCAGTAGCAGGTCTACTGGGAGTCATTTCTAAAGACACTAGTAGTGTTTTTGCACAACTTCTACTGTATTTATGTATCTCTTGTGTACCCTTATCTTATATAACTATATGTAAATAAAATAAATTTAAGAAATAAATAAATGTTACCTAATATTAGCAGTTAAAGATCTACAAAAACTATGAGATCGTTGTCAAATCAAAGTAGGTAATATGATCAAATAATAGATTATTTTTTAATCTGAACACAACGAGAAGAACCAGTCTAATACAACCTCCATCGCTTGTTGGATCCGATATTACATCACAAGCTACTCTAATTTTTCCAAACCCAAATGAAATGGTGAGAGGTCCTTAATCCTTTTTACATTGAAAAGAGACCAGTTTCTAACAATAGGAAGAGAATGTGGTAAGAAAAAATCACAAGTACCCGGTGGTAAAGTTCGGGTAATTTATAGAGGCTAGATTGCCGGCTAGGATTAAGATTTTCGGGTATATAACCTGACAACAGATTCATAGATACGCATCGTCAACATAACATACGTCAACAAATACGGATCAATTGTCATCCATGGGCAGCAGTGACCAGTTACCATCAAGTGACCTGCACGTACGTTTGCTACATTAATATTGTATTTATTGAAAAATAATTTATAATCTTTAAGCCTGGTAAACTACAGTAACAAAATATATAAGCAGACCGAACCATCTAATTTCCTAGTGTTTATTTACTTATGAAATGCGAAGATTTTCTTTCGTAATCTTTTAACCAAAACATATCCCGCCAAAATCATATACAATCAAATTATGCCCCGCGCTCTTTGTATGTAGATGTAATAATGAAACATTGGTACGTTTGATAAAGGGTTCACAATAAATCATCCTTCATAACACAAATAGTTCCAGCCCTGAATAACTTTTCAGCTCGTAACTTAATCATTCGTTATCCTAACTACCACCGCCCTATTTGGCCGCTCTGTCCGAATGATTTATATAAAGGCCGACATAGGTAACTCAACTAATTTAATGATACGCCCAGCCTCCAGCGTACTGTAACAAAGACAACCGCGACCCTTAATTTAGGCCGACAAGTCACGTCGCTATCGAGAGTTATCATACGAATTGGCAACGTTCCACCGTCACTCCCACTCGAACTGTACCCATTAAAACGTGTAACATTTATTCTTTGAAAGCCTTTCTTTTGACGAAATCGCTCTTCGCTGAAATAGACCTGTATGTTTACGTTCTACGTATCTGTGTCGGTTTTTGTTCTAAAAATAGCTTCAATGCGGCTCAGTGAAAAATTTTAGAACCTTTTAATTTTGTTAATGTTATCGCTTTAATCTCATTAAAACTTCCGTAACGGCTCGAAGTCTTCATACTTCGATCTCCGTAAAACATAAGATAACGTACTTCAATAACTAAGATTAATCTTTTCCCCGAGACAATTCAACGGTATCAGTTGAGATCGCGCCTGCTAATGCCACGCGAGGATAAAAAATAGCAGATATAAAGCGGGAGCGTATCGTAAATCAGTAGGAGAGGGAATTGAAACGTAGGCCGGCGGGCCAGGGCGGCGACGGCCGGGCGGCGGGCGGCGG
>DWNR01002488.1:0-12988 GCA_018250455.1 Polygonus leo
CTCTTTACGTCATTTTCTTCTACATCCTCTTCATCATCACCTTCTTCCTGTCTTTTCTTGTCCTCTTCATTTTCTGCGTCTTCGTTATCTTCCTCGTCGTCTTCGTTTTGTTTAAGCAAAGATCTACGCGCTCTCTTTACATCCTCTTCTTCAACATCCTCATCATCATCGACTTCTTCCTGTCTTTTCTTCTCTTCTACATTTTCTGCTTCTTCACCATCTTCCTCATCATTATCTTCGTTTTGTCTAACTAAAGATCTACGCGCTCTCTTTACATCTTCCTCTTCGACCTCCTCTTCATCATCGACTTCTTCCTGTCGTTTCTTGCCATCTTCATTTTCTGCGTCTTCGTTGTCTTCCTCATCATCTTCGTTTTGTCTAACTAAAGATCTACGCGCTCTCTTTACGTCATTTTCTTCTACATCCTCTTCATCATCACCTTCTTCCTGTCTTTTCTTGTCCTCTTCATTTTCTGCTTCTTCGTCGTCTTCGTCAGCATTCTCTTCGTTTTGTTTAAATAAAGATCTACGCGCTCTCTTTACTTCCTCTTCTTCAACCTCCTCTTCATCATCGACTTCTTCCTGTCGTTTCTTGTCCTCTTCATTTTCTGCGTCTTCGTTGTCTTCCTCATCATCTTCGTTTTGTTTAAGCAAAGATCTACGCGCTCTCTTTACGTCATCTTCTTCAACATCCTCTTCATCATCGACTTCTTCCTGTCGTTTCTTTTCCTCTTCATTTTCTGCGTCGTCGTTGTCTTCGTCATCATTATCTTCATTTTGTTTAAGCAAAGATCTACGCGCTCTCTTTACTTCGTCTTCTTCAACATCTTCTTCATCATCAACAACTTCTTCCTGTCGCTTCTTGTCCTCTTCATTTTCTGCTCCTTCACCATCTTCCTCATCACTTTCTTCATTTTGCCTAAATAAAGATTTGTGTGTTCTCTTAATTTCGTCTGATTCTTCCTCGTCATCGTCAACAACTTCTTCTTGTCGTTTCTTACCATCAACGTTCTCATCGTCTTCACTGTCTTCCTCGTCTTCATTTTGCTTGACTACAGATCTACGAGTTTTCCTTGACTCATCCGCATCCTCTTCATCCTCATCTTCTTCGACAATTTCGTCTTGTCTTTTCTTGTCCTCATCGTTTACATCCTCTTCATCATCATTGCCTTCCTCATTATCGTCATTTTGTTTGTTTATAAACTTAAGTACACGTCTTCCTTCATCACTCTCTTCATCATTATCTTCAATCTCTTCCTCATTTTCATTTTGTCTCAATTCACGTTTAGCACGAATAATTTCGTCTTGTTCTAAATCCTCTTCTATCACATCTCCCTCGAGGTCCTCTTGTTTAATCAGTTTTAAACTTTTCAGGACGTGCTTAAAGCCTTCATCTTCCCAATCTTCAATTTCACCTGAACCTTCTTCGGTATTATCATTTTGTTCGTGGTCATGTAAATGAGGATGACCATGTGGACGACCATGTCCAAGTCCGTGAAGATGATGATGGAAGTGGCCGTGGTGGAACCGACGTAACTTTGCATCTTCGCTTTCCTCATTTTCTTCCTCGTCTTCTTGTGACAGGTCTTCTTCCGGCGACTCCTCCTCAGGGTCTACTATTTCTGGTCCGACATCAGGTTCCTCAAAATCACCATCCTCATTTTCAGATTCTTCTGGTTGTTGTTCATTTTCTTGCACAGGCTCAGATTCAGATTCTTCGATTTCTGGATCTTCTTCTACAGGTTCGGTTTCTTGCTCTGGCTCTGGTACTGGTTCTGGTTCAGGCTCTGGTTCTGGTTCGGGTTCGGGTTCGGGTTCAGGTTCAGGTTCCGGTTCTGGTTCACGTTCAGGTTCGGGTTCGGGTTCGGGTTCGGGCTCTGGTTCGGGTTCGGGTTCTGGTTCGGGTTCTGGGTCTGGTTCAGGTTCTGGTTCTGGTTCTGGTTCTGGTTCAGGTTCTGGTTCTGGTTCAGGCTCTGGTTCTGGTTCAGGCTCTGGTTCTGGCTCTGGCTCTGGCACTGGTTCCTCTTGATCTGGCTCTGGCTCTGGCTCTGGCTCTGGCTCTGGCTCTGGCTCTGGTTCTGGTTCTGGTTCTGGTTCCGGTTCTGGCTCAGGCTCCGATTCACGACACCTTTCTGGTGGGGATGACCAGTCACATACCTAAGTAAAGATAAACGATTAATTTTCATTTTACTATTAATACTCTTATGTTGATACGAGTAAAGCTTATTCCAATAATGAAGTTGCCACGGAATAAATAATAATATTAGGCACAAAACTATTAATACTTCGAAATTGTATTAGCAATAGGTAATTAATGATTTTTTTATGGTTTTAAGGTAGCAAACGAGTGGACTGCATCCACCTGATGGTAAGTGGTCACTGCCACCTATGGATATTAGTAATCATCCCTGCGTACAATTACCGCGTACCAAAGGTTGACCACAAATGCGTTGCTACCCTTGAAGACTAAGATATTCGCCTCGTGTTTAAGTATAGCTGGCGACCACGCCTCTCCAAACCGAAACACAATTAATTGCTTCACAGAGGGTAATGAGGGTGGCGGTGGTACTTCCCCGGTCAAACTACGTAAGTGCTACAACCTGGTTTTATTGATATGATTTTAGAGACTACCGTGTTTGGGCGGCAGCAACTATAGCTTTAGATGGTTTGTATATTCATTTGTTAATTCTACTACGAAGCTACTTAATATAAGTACTTCTGTAACATATTAGGATATCTTTTATGGCTTAATTTTGAAACAAATGAAACTAGAATGCAGACCATCAGATGATAACTAGGTCCTTGGAACTGACCTGAGACAAGACTGAAGTGCTACCTTTGGTAGACTACAGATACGTTGCCACTCCTGATAACTTAGATGGATTAAGATGACCCTCTTGTAAGTACGACCTCAAATACAAATTACCGACCCAAACACAAATTGCTAAAGTAGAATTGCTGAAATAGGTGCAGCGGTGACACGGCTCCGAGCGAACCGCATAATTCTACCGCCTAGAAGATTACCTGAATATAATTGTCTATGTACCTGTTCTTGTTCATTGAACCAGGTTGTGGTTGGGCACTGCATCAGGTACGCACGTCCAGAATAGCATTGGTAATAGTGGACACAGTCTTGGATGCTGGCAATCCGCAAGAAGTTCTCCTGGCCGGCGCATAGTGTCTCCGGATTTTGTCTCAATTTAATTGAGAGAGCCGAGGCGCTAGCTAGCACCGCCGCGCACCATAAAAGCCATACGGCTTCTGCAAAAGAAATTATACTTATGATTTCTGTCCTAAAATTTGCTATATGTCACTAAAACTAGGTATACTTTATTGATAAATAGTGAGTTAATAAGTTTCTAGCAGTAATTCATCTTAAACATAATTTGTTAATTTGTTTTGGTTAAAAAGTTCTCCGTAAAGAGCAGGAAGTTGTAGGAAGTCCCGCGGGCTAACAAAGTTGTTCCGGTAAATTAACGAATTATGTATAAAAAATAATGACTTCCTATGATATCGTAACAGACCTTAATGAATTTAACCTAAAAAAATAATGAACATAAAATTAAAGATAAATATAGAACGGCAGACTATGAGCAAAAAGATAGATCTAGTAGGCAAGAAATTTATAGAGAATTTAAAAACTTTCCTTGAAGTTAGGAGGTTAGATTATTATTACGTAATGGTCATAACAAAGATATTGAAAACATGTGTATTGCGATTAGAGAGACGAATTGGCAGCCACTTGAGTTAAGTGCGATATTCTGGAACATTTTTCTTGAAGGTCAAATATGATATTTGTATGCACAGCTTTTGAAGACACTCAAGTTTATTGTATGTGCTCTTAATATCAGGGCACCACGTTAAACCCATGCAAATCACACACACATTAAATCCACCAATGACTGCTTGAAAATTTAAGTATCTAGAGTACTTTTCAAATAAGAATATACATAAAAATAATTGAAGTGACAGTATATTTTAAATTTTAATTATTCTCTAAACATTATGAGATCTAAGATAGGACTTAGGACATTCAGTTTAAGCAAGAATAGTAATTCATGGAAATAGTTTCTGATTAAAAGCAGCAAGGAATAACTTGGCGTTGAAGATATCAACCTCTGGAAAAGCTATTTAGCTACGTCTCAAAGGTATCTTGATATGCTATAATAATTCACTCATAATAGAAAGGGATATGGTACAAAGAAGATAAATTACAAACCTCTACCGTACGAGCATATTTAATTATATTATAAAGAAATATTAATATTACTTACTACTCATTTTGACTGCTAGTTCGCTGGTGCCACTCTTGCAATCTGCGAGTAAAATATTCAATTCGGAGATCGATCTACAATTTTATCGAGATGATAATATCGCAGTCATTGATGATAACGTCAACAGATATTGCGAGATGTGGTTGTATGGGAGATATTGTCTATCAACTACTTATCTGCACATTGTTAAACTTGTTAAGATGCGCAGTTTTTCTAACGACAGGGTGACAACACGTTGACAGAATTGAGGGACAAGATTGGATATCAATTTAATGATGACATATCTTTGAAATCGGCTGCGAATAGTTTAAATAAGATCATTTATTTGTAAATATTGAGAGATTTTCATTTCGTATATTTTGTACGCATTGGTTCAATGTCAATTAAATCATATACACTTATTACAATTTGCATGTATGATACTTATATAACATTAAACTTGATGACAATGGTAGTTATTGGTGATCTAAACCGAGCGTTTAGGAGGTGGTAAGCAGTCACCACCTTGTACAAACCTTTGCACCACCCCGCCATCGCTAATGATGCTCATTTCGCTCATAAAGAAGAACTCTTTTCGCACGTCTTTAAAAAAAACCCTATGACATATCTCGGCTCTTCTGGAAAATTTTGAGAGCAAGCTAATTCCTGTGGTCAACCTCAAGATTTAATCGTACTCGGGCTGATAACTAATGCCCTTGGGCGGCAGTGACCACTTACCATCAGGTGGACTGCAAGCTCGTTTGCTACCTTAACACGATAAAAAACCAGGATCTAAATCTACTATAGAATGTAGACGGAGACTATATCCTGAACTACAAACTCCAAACAATGCTACTCTATTTAGCTACATGTTATCAGTTATTTTTATGTAGTTGGTTTTTCGTTTGTTACAATTGTAAAGGTAACAAGAAAAAAACAAATAAACAGAACACATAAAAAATGATTTCCGTTTCTGTTACGGCCTCTGTATGTCGGGCTATGACATCGTAGCTCTTAACCGGCTCTTAAATGGGCGGATAGAAAACAACTTAATTTATTTTTAAATAGGTTTCGTTGTAGTATTTCCTAGCTATTAGCTGCAAAGAGGTTGCCGGTTATATCTACTTATACACGAGGCCAACATCTTAGTCCTCAGGTAGCAACGCATCTGTGATCAAATTTAGGAAGGTAAATAATATGTGATTCAATCGCACTTGGAGATGATTACTGATGTCCATATGCAGTAATGAACACTAACCATCACTTGAAATGCATGCTTGTTTGCATTGCTACCTTTATACATTAAAACCTCTCTTTTTTAGATAATTGATAAAATTTTAATTTAAATTAAACGAAATTTAAAAAAAAGACGACTAATACTTACTACTAATTGATGAAATTTTTTTTTAACTTTTAACATACCATAACAATGACATCACCTATGGCAATCTACAGTTCAAATTGTATCTAGGATAGTGTAGTATTGTAGTGTAGGTAGTATTGTCGAAGGCTTCAAGAAGGAAAGGTATTCTTTAAGAAATTGAAGATTGAGATATTGAACTAGTCATGATAATTATAATTATTCATATCCCGGCATCGTGATCGAGTCGGAGTTGCGCACGAATGGTTCCGTACCATTATTTATAAAAACGGCAAAAAAAAGCACATTTGTTGTATGGGATCCCCCCTTAAATATTTTTTTATTCTGTTTTTTATATTTGTTGTTATAGAGGCATCAGAACACACCATACAACATCTGTGAAAATATCTAGTGTCTAGCTATGCCATTCAGTTCATGAGATACAGCGCGGTGATTGACGGACAGACAGACAGCGGAGTCTTAGTACCTAATTGGGTCCCGTTATTACCCTTTGGGCACCTAAAAAGTTCGATCGAATACGGTACTTTAGAATTCTTGGAAAGGAAACCTGATGTAAATTATAAATTTTAATTAAAGAACAGAATTTTCGATTACTTGGGAAAAATAAATTTGGTGCTTGAGTAAAAGCTATTCGCTACATCGGTACCTACTTATATGACAGTTCTGATTCAAATTCAGATTTAGATGAATTTTCGTAAACTATTTAAAATAATGTTATTTTGTCAAGTGCATAAACAGAGTGCAGGTATACCCAATAGGATTTTTCCAGAAATCCAAGACAGATTTATTCATTCCACTTAATCTAGACTTTGCTGAGGCCCGTGGCATTGGTAAAATCTTGCTATCTCGCGATAAAAGCTGTCAAAGATAAAAGATGGACTTTATCTTGAAACAGTAGTACTGGAGATGGGTGATAGGTTAATACACATTTTCAAGTAACCATGATGACGTGTTTTTGAACGAAAAGTGTTACGGATAATCTGATAATGTACGGACGGACTTTTGTTGCTATAAGAACACCCTTCGGTGTTAATTTGTTCTAACAAGAACATATTTTTTAAAGTATTTTACGAGCTCTTCGTATGTAACTGGACATAAAACCTAGATGTTATCTCATTGATTCTTAATTTAAATCCACTAGAGATAAAGTTTAACAGGTGGTGAAATTCAAGTAATTTGGGAAGGTACCACCACCACCTTCGTAAGGGAAGGCGTGAAGCAATTCTTGTGTTTCGGTTTGGAGAGGTGTGGTTGCCGGCTATACTTATACACGAGGCGAATATCTTAGTCCTCAAGCGGTACCAACGCATCTGTGATCAACAGTGAAACACAGGTATGATTCAATCGTATTTGGGGATGATTACTGATGTCCATGAGCGGTGGTAGTGTAGTTGTTAGTTAAACTTAGCAATTTAACACTTAACTAATTGCCAACACTTTAATTAATAATGCAGAATTTTTATATGGTTTGACGGAAGCGGCACCATCGCTACATTTATTTCTTTCGAACAATTTCCCAGTTCTTAGGAAGATTAACGCACTTGTGGCCAGGTTTAAGGAAGACTAATGTTCAGTTCTATTATGTGTTTGTGACAGATATCATGAATGCCGTCAATAATTTTACATACGAGTATATGTTACAAACGCATGACGCGTGACGGCTAAAACTTTGCATAAGCCGTCACGCGTTTAAATCCGAAGAAGGAGATGGCGCGATGATCTGCGGTGGGAAACAACTGGATGTGAAGAGCCTAATAACGGCCCCAGTGGCGCGCTTTGGGAAAGGCTTTCATCCATCTGTCGACTGAAAAAGGTTGAAGGAAGGCGTTTTCGTTAACATGACGGCAGGTGCTACGAGCGCATAGCTCCACATGCACAATCTGCTTTGTAGAAGTCAAGCACGAAGCTAATGATATATCATACCATAAATATGTTACTAACGCTCAAATAGTGATACAATCGCGTCTGAATTGAGACAAAAAATAGTCGCGTGATCCATCAGAGCAATGTCTTTTTATTGAGAATAATGCGAACATTTATTAAAATTCCGAGATGCGTGTTTCACAAGTAAATTACGTTAAAAACGTAAACCTGAGCCCTCATCCCCTTCACAGAACTTCATGGACTTCCCCTGCAGGCACACTCGGTATCGGTTTCTTTTTTGTTGAAATAATCACCTTTTATCTCAATGCAGACGCGTTTCAATCTTCGTTTTTTTAAGTATAATTAGTAACACGTCTATTTTATATAATAATTGAGTTGAAATAAGTACGACGAAAAAGGGAGCTAATGTTCTCATTAGGCCCTACATAAAATAGCTCAAAGATGCCGTCTAATTAAAAGCTAAGACACATGAACAGACTTTTTGCGCATCTTATGTTGCAGAATATAACTTTATAGATATTTTCACAGACTAAAAATTGAGTCACGGTTAGTCTGGCTTTGCTGTTGACCCTTTGTACTTAGTTATTTTCATAGGTATTCAATATTTGTCAGATGGCATGACTGCCTATTATCGCCATTCTGTTGAAGCAATTTATTCTTGTATTGGAAAAAGGTTGTTGCCAGTTATACAGGGCAAATATCTTATTCCTCAGGGGTGGCAATGCATTTGTGGATAACCTTAGGTACAATCTAACGTTACTTGCAGTTAATTACAAATGTCCACGAACGGCAGTAACCAATAATAATTATTATCAGGTGGACTGAAAGCTCGTCTTCTTCTGAAATACGAGAAAAAAATGATGACAGTATAGTAAATGTGTCTTCATATTTAAAGTTGGTTATTATTCTTTAATATGAATACACACACACATCTTCACGCCAAATCCCTAACGGGGTAGGCAGAGAGTATTGAGTGCCAAAAGGCACGATTCTGACATACTTGCCTAGCTTCTTCCACTTTCATAACTCTCCTCATACAAACACATTGATTTCGGAGACTCTTGACTCTTTTTTTAATATGAATAAATTAGCATTAATAATTGTTTATACTTAATGTACGTATAAATAAAAATTGTAGTAGGCAACTTTAATTTTCACTATGCATTCCATATTAAAATTATGTTTTTGTTTCAACGACTGATCATTCATTGGATTTGAGATACTTATCACAAGTTTTTAGATAAAATGTTCCACCTTATTTGCGATAGCATAAAAATTTTAGTGAGTCAATAGGTACTCTTAGGATTTTCCGCGTTAACTATTAGTAATATCACGGTTTCTTCTTTCACAAAGGACTTGAAAGACAGGGAATATTTTCTTGGGAAGGTGATATTTGGCTACTGCTTGATAAATTTTCATGAAAATTGCTTTTAAATTTAGTTATTTGTTTATAGGATACCTACATTACACAGATAGATTAATACTGACACACACATTTTTTAACTTCGTTATGTTATATTATATACATAAAATGCGTAAAATATTTTCAATGTCTAGTTTTGAATATACGAACGGCAGCTCCAATTTTATTTCTTCTTATAGAATAGTTTAAGTGCAACTGTAGATAAGTATAAGTACCTACTTATTTTTTGTAAATGGTTTTTCTTGTGAGTTCTACAGTAAATATTTATCAAAGTACTATGCCTTTTATCTCGTAAAAATGCTGTTATAGACACTGTTATGACGTCTGTTATAGACAGTGACGTGTCTTTGTTTTTTTTTTAAATGAAGCGACATTTATATGCTCCATATAGGAAACGGTTAAAAGCAATATGTACAATTGTACATTCGTCTTCTGTGTCATATACCTACACTAATATTATAAAGTTCCTCTTTATAATATAGTTGGATTATAATAGATTGGTTTGTTTCGTTTATTTATCTATCTATACATATAATAAAGCTAAAGAGGGTCGAAAGTCTGTACATGGAAGATATTCGGAAAATAGTTGGCTGGGGATACTTAGAATCGATAACAGAACACGTTTCTACAGTTTTGACGTGACAACGTCTTATAATTCGATGGAGCCGGCTGCACGCACCAAAAAACATGACTCATGCGGTGTTACCTCGCTCTGAGGCGTTCCATTTAAAGCTTAAAGTGCAAGCGAGAGCGCGGAACGAGCGACAAAGAGGCACAATCGGCAGCGTTCGACATCTGTCTGTCTCCTACTTGAGTGAGCGATGCGTCCGCGTGGACAGCTGCTATACAATAATACATTTACGTGTTTTCGTCAAGTATGAAGTGCAGTGAAAACCATTCCATCAGTATTTTCCTATGATGTTGTCACGTTCAACTATCGTCAGTAAACCGACTTTACAGACAACCGATTTTTTATTCACTATAAGGTTTATAGCTACACTTTATGAAAGTTATTCAGTGTTACACCAATAATTACTTATTAAATTTATTAATGCATTCAACAGCTTTGAGTTCCTCTCCTAGGCATAAGTAGACCGGAAGAAAAAAGGCGGCGGAAAAAAATTCCCGGCACTCTTTTGAAAAAAACAATCAGCTACACGAGTAATTCACACAGCAAAATGGTTGTGGCCCGACTGACCGATTTGTAATCAACTTCAAAATATTTAATCAACCACCAGTTATCAGGGGTATATAAATATCACCAGCTAATTCGTTTCTAAACTGAAACACAAAAATTGCTTGGAGGATTAAGGATAAGGGTGGCGGTGGCATCGTCGCACGAACAAAATGAGGTCTAACTATCTACCTGGCAAATTGAGACTAATACAAATAAATTAAGAACTTTTCTTGCTTCTTGTTCTCTTTGAAATTAATTTAAATTTATTTTTGTCCCAGATTGAATACATTTTATAGAAATTAATTAATATCATAACTCATTTTTCTCTTATTATTTGTTCTACGTATAAAATTATCCTGGGAGAAATATAATCAGTTCATATTCTCGTATCTACAGTCATGTGTTGCTCAATGAAGATGAAAGAGATATGAATAATTATGAGGATTTAATTAATAAAACCTCATTTATCTTGAGTTATGAGTTCTTTCATCCGCATACGAGTTGTAGTACAAAGACCTCAGTTCAAGTAGAACAATTGAATTATTTAATAATGATCTTTGAATGCAACAATCTGATTGGTAGATCCCGAAGATAGATAGAATTTAAAATCGATAAATGCATTACTACTACTAAGGACTATAGACAATGACGACTTTGTATAAATGTTACCTACAGCCACATGCTTCCTTCCTCAAAATAGTTTTAATAAACAACTGCTACGCGATAGAAATGAGCGTGGCGGTGGTTCTATTCAAGGCGAAGCGTGTGTAGGTTCTACCGCTGCTTTTTCCAATATTCTTATTAGGAATATAAAGCGATAAAAATATCTAAAATAATATTTATTATCTATAAGTAGTTACTCTGTATCCAGTGGACAACACTGTATTAAGCTGGGATTCCTTTATCTCAATGGACAACGCTGCTCGCCCACATTAGATTTACTGACGCAGTACCCTCCGGAATCACTTTTATTAACTGAGAGGGATTTTTATGTCCATCACGAATCAGTAGTTTAAAAATAAGGTTCTTTGTGTAATGTGTGCTAATCGCAGTATAAGCGTGCTATATAGCATGGATTCCTGTTTTTGAGCAGAGACTCGTGCTCAGCAGTGAGACAGTAATGAGTTATTTTAGTTAACGGATAGAGATAGAAGTGAAACTTCTTCTTAGATATCTCAAAGTACTATGATATATTTACATTTATTTCACAACGCACGAAAATATCTCATTTAAACATTCTATATTCAGAAATATCTCGCTCTATAAGCGCTCTCTTTTGATGATAGAGTTACATAGAGAGAAGTTTCACTTCGAAAATAAACATTTCCAACGTTTTTATTAAGTGAGAGGGATTTTTTTGTACATCACGAGTCAGTAGTAGTGTAGTAAAAATAAGGCCCTTTTGTGTAATGTGTACATACTAATGGCATTACTAGCGTGTTATTATAGCATAGATTCCTTTTATTTTAAGAGGAGACATTTGCTCAACAGTGAGACAGTAATGAGTTTTTTTTAGTTAACGAATAGAGACAGAATTGAAAGTTCTTTTAAAATACATCAAAGTACTATGATACACATTAATTACATAACGAACGAAAATATCTCATTTTAATATTCTTTATTCAGATTATACCTCGCTCTATTTCAGCGCACTCTTTTGGTGACAGAGTTACATAGAGAGAAGTTTCACTTCGAAACTAAACATATTTTCTCTATATGCAGTTACTCTGTATCCAGTGGACAGCAGTGTATTAAGCTGGGATCCCTTTATCTCAGTGGACAACGCTGCTCGCCCCATCCACACTAGATTAACCGACGCACTGCCCTCCGGAATCACTTTTATTAACTGAGAGGGATTTTTTTGTTCATCACGAGTCAGTAGTTCGAAAAATACTGCCTTTGTACTAAATTTTGTATCGAACTTGTAAATAATTTCGCCCGCGATAGTCCATTACTACGGTCGGCTTAGCAGAGTTTTTTATTGAGTTTTGTAATACAGGCGCCCTGAAAGGAAAAGTTTGATCTTTTCGTAATAATAGGTCTTTGAAATGTATTTGAAGTGTTCCCTTTACAATTATATTTGTATCCTTCTATTAATTTATATTTGATTTTGTTTTTATTAACAACATTAAGATTGCTAAATATACTTGTTACATTTACTAAGTTATTTTGTATTTAAGAAAATAAATAACACGATAAGACCACGTATACCGTTTTATCACGCTTTAAATCTTTAATCAATGATATTCTAAAGTCAACCAGTAGGCCCGGACAGACAAAGTGCATTGAAAAAACTCGAATAAAATGCCACTATCGGCTCCAATAGAATTCTGTTTCGCAATTTGGACCAAGTTATATACATGTGGGAAATTCATTAATTTCTTTTACATAAATTACATTTGTAATCAAACCCGAGTTTATACTTAGTACCGAGTTAGTACTTATTTACTATAATCAATTTTATTTAATATTTTACTATTATTAGTTTCAATTTTTTATGTACATTGTATTTTTTTTACAATTGTTTTGGTTTCCTTGGATTAATTCGATTTAACTTGATTTGTTTTTCTAATTTTAATTAATAATGATTTAATTTTAAAGTCGATCTCAATTTCAATAATTTTAATAAATTTTAATTTCTATCAATGTTTTTGTAATTCAAATTTTTCTTTTCGTCATTTATTGACCCATTTTTTTCTCGTAGTATTTTTTATGTTTTTATTGATAATATTATTTCGTATTGTAGATTGAATTTTTTGTAATTATCATAACTCTACTTCAACAACTACTCTACTTTACTCGCTTTCATTACTTGCTTGCTGTCTTCACCTATAATTGTAATGGCACTTAACTATTTTCTCTGTATACATT
>DWNR01002489.1:0-12988 GCA_018250455.1 Polygonus leo
CTGGATAGGGAGTAAATAAATATTTGTACTAGAGTCTTTAACATTTCGACTCCGACGAAGAAAAAAAATTAATAAATTTTCAATATGTCCAAATTCGCAATAGATAGTCGCATCGTCGCACCTGGCCTGTTCTAAGAAGTAAGGACATAGAATATTTTTTATTAAAAAATAAATAAAACGCGGGCGAAGCCGCGGGTAAAAGCTAGTAATAAAATAAAGCTTTATTTAAAATATTTTCACAAAAACATTCTTGGCCGTTGACATAACAATCACCTAAAATATTGATAGGAAAATGCTTCTATTAATAGATACGAGTATTGTCTACGCAAACACGAGCGAAAATTTAAAAATATTTTTATGACGGTAGTAACACAAAAATACATTGATCAGCTGTCTTCATAGCTACGAAAATAATAATTACCTAGTCTTTGGGCAAGCGTACTGAGATCACTGGGCTATCGGGCACGCGTCAATATTTGACGGACATCTTCACCCGTCATCACTACATTATATTGTCATGACTAGTTCCATTTTCCTATTGATCCCTCCAAACACATTGGACAAAACCAACCCTATTACACACACAATAAAGCTCAACTTATCACGTCCAAACTAAGCGAAGACCAACTTTTATTGGTTATTGTTGTTGCTCTGTCTTTGAAAGCAGTCTAATTAAGTTTTTTAGACTATTGAAATTCATTGTTGATTGGCAGATGGCGCTAGCGGCAATTTAAAATAGATACGTTACTTTCAATCTTCGAGCACACGAGCACCGCCCGGGTTGAGGTTCACGTTGACCTTTACGATAAAAACGATACCTCTGCCTATACGTTTAATAGAATCGGAACTGTAAATGCCTACAACACCGTCGTACTAAAATAAAGCTAAGGCTGTTTGCTTTGACTATGTTTTATACCGATTATAATAAATTTTTCCAGTTTTAGCTTGGTTTAGTTTTAATGTTTATTTAATTATTTGTCACAGTGTCAATTTTAATAAAATAATAAATTTCTTTTACGAAAAACTTAGTATGATAAACGAAACCGAAGGAAAAGGCAGTGTTTAATTTATAAATAGACACGTACATTCTATCGTACAACATCAAGATAATTTTATTCACTAACCCACGTATTTTCGAGATTGGTACATCAAAGTTTGTCCGCAATATCCAAATAACAACTAATCGTCAAACCCATGTGGCGGGCACGATCTGTCGTGAGAGGAAAGCTGCAACGAGGAATCATAGAGAATCCATCAACATCAGCGCAATACCGATCACAAATCTGCCATCAATCATAAAACATCAGAAAGGATTAAAATCTACGTTGCACCTTCCGAAGCTCGAGTACCCTTGTTTTTCTCTAACCCGTAAATACTGAGGGGCGTAAGTATGGCCCGGGGGCGGTAAATATTATAAAGGGGGACAGGGAGTACGTACCCCCGCCCCTGGAGGGGGGCACTATCCCTTATCGCGAACATTACCCTCGCAAGCGCGGCCGCTAGACTGCCAAAATGTGGGGCAAATCGATTCCTCTGCCCCATTTTTGTGCATCTGGACCACTATCGATTTTCCACTCGCGGGCGGACAATCAATATTTCGTTACTTGTTTATACTAGTGGCGGTGCCGCGTGCGAGTGACATATGACACGATACTAAACGCAAAACTAACCGGATAGTGCGTACGGTGAATAATGTAGTGTTTGATAAAACTATTGTTAATATTCATTTCATTGTTACCGGACATATTTTTGTTTTTTTTTGTAAATGTATCAACATTAAATTCCAAATTTAATTTGTTCAAATATTTCAAAATATCTATAATGAAATTTGTTACAGAAAACGTTGTCCGTCGGGAATCGAAACGGGCACTTGTCGGGCAGACATTAATATGGTTTCGTGTAATACTACAAGTACTACTGCTTCTACTACTACTAGTGGATCTATTTTTAACATCGCATTGCATTAATAATGCACAATGTCTAGTTTCTATAATTTACGGTATAATAACTTACTTTTATATAACGAAGCAGCAATAGCAAACTGACATAGGTAGTGCCACTAAATCTTCGGGCCGAGAAGCCATAAAACCGCAAACAATGTAACTAGTATGGTACCGATAATTATTTTAAATGTGTTCCCTGTCCGGTCTAAATGATATAATTTTATACGCGTCGTAAATTACTTTTAATCGGAATAAAACCTCTAAAAGACTGCATATTGCAAAACATTTCGAATTGAGTCAACTATGTTGCGTTAAGTGTGGATCATTTTTCACACTAAACACATAAATGTATGACCATATACAGTCGTTAAGCTTATTAAGACTAACAATAATTAATACACTATGAACTAAAATATTACAATAGCTAACACAAAATTTACCTAAGATTTGGTCCGTTCCGCTGTTTAGACCTTAATTACAATATCAATATTTACCATTGTTCTAATAAAATTAATAAAAATGCACAAGTTATAAAATCAAACATGTTTTATAGTAAGGTACTTTTATATCTTATTAGAAGGTGGATTTCAGTAACAATGTAGTAGTGAGCAGTAAGCAGTGATTACCTATAAATAACAAAAACAATATTAAGGCTATAAAACGCAATTTACTTTCTATCTTTATATCCTTTTTTGAATGTTCTGAGTACATTAGATACTCACCTACTCGGTTTTTTATCGATGCGTTTTTAAATTGTTGCGAATGTTTTATTGGATTTTATTACGAACCGTATATCAGAGTTTAACGAGCCTTAGTGGAGGTTTAAGTAGCCCTTATCTCGTTTCGTTGCATTGTTGTAAACATTTGGAGTTGTTTGAGAGTTAGCGCGAACCCGAGTTTGCGCTAACTGCGCTCTGGTACTAGAAACAAATACTAGTCGTTTCAATAAATACCGGTTAACTGATATGAACTGGCGATTCTTCAAAGCTCGCCGGCGCCGCCATAATTACATAAAATACACGGTTGTTATTCTGCGGTACTAATAAATATTTCTCTACAAAATGTTTTACAAATTGCACTCTAATGAAGTTTTAGGAAGTAATACGTCAATATTTAGTACCGAATATCCCCTTCTTCGTTTTAAAGTCACTAGATGATAATTACGACGGTAAACCAATCGAAATAACGATGCTACGTACTAAAATATAACGTTTTATTTCCTAGTACACAAGTACTGAATGCAAATGGTATTTTCTTATTGCATGACGAAGTGAATGAGAATAAGTAACAATTTGTTTGTCGTATCAAGATGAGAGAATATTTATTAATGCAGATAGATAGGTGTGGGCTATAATTTAGCCTACAATTAGCAGATAAGTGTGTCTCATTCTCACAATGGCGAGTAGAGCGAGTCGCATAAAAAGTAATTCTGCTGCATTTCCGCCTTCTATTGTCTTGATACTAATCTGCATTGGATTAATAACCGCATACATAGTACGGTCGGCAGAAACTTTATAGGTTTCGTATATATTGAAGGTATTTTTACATTTCTCATTAATTTTAGTCTCGCTACGTCTCGGTTAAGACTACAATTCTACTTTATTTATAGGTAACAATCTCAAATCAGATTTTATAGTCTGAGATTGAGAGTCAGAGATCGAAAAGTTTCATAATACTAATTTACGTTTAGCATGTAACAAGTAAGTAAATTTAAATTCACATGAAGTAAATAAGTAATTCCCTTAGCGGGAATATTTGAAACGAATCAAATCGAAAACACATCTATACTTAGCTTAACTTCATAAAAATTGTTTAGTATAGGTAATATAAAATGTTAGTAATTAAGCTTAGGCATAGTGCGACTTCCTCGATTTAGTTGTAATAATTCTTTATAATTAGACAGCTCCTTGAATGCTATTATTACCGACCTTGTCTAAACCATAAAATTACTGTACTGTGCAACATCTGTTGATTTTTCTTGTAACACGTTGTTTCTAATTACAGATTTAGTTGATCGAATAAATAGAACACTACGTCATAATAATCTGTTCGCGATTTTATGAAATTTTCCAGATTTCTAGATATACATTGTTTCGACATGCTTGTAGAATTCAGACGTATTTAAATACGTAGCAACATTTTAAATTAGCTTTTAATTGACATGTTTTGTGGACGGTGCTTTCATATACAGAAAAACGTTTAATCCATCATTTTCTCGCGCTGTTTATACTTCTGTAACAGTTCATCTCATGATAAACGGCAATGACTCCTTCCTCCAGCTATAATTAAACATGATTAGAGCTCAACACATGGTGGGCCGCAATTATAAGACGTTACAACGGCTACCGGAGCTACGTTACACGCTATGCGATAGTTTCTATCAACCATTCAATAACTAGCACGGAAGCTAACTTTAATTAATCGAGCTCGTTATTTACCTATCGTTCACTTTTTTCTTATAATTTAATTACCATATCGGACACCACAATGTACGGAACCAGCTAGTGGTTCTACGTGAGATACAAAAACGCGTCCTACCAACAACCGCTCGGGTCCCCAAGTGCAAGTAGACTTGCGGGTTGTGGGAAGAAACGTCGTTCCAAATTCATTCAAATCGAGAGTCATGAATGAATTGAATGCGAAAGAGACGACCAGATGCGAAGGCCCGAGGCGCGAGCGGGACGCAATTTCAATAGTACGCGAAACGGAAATAGAGCCCGATATAATTCCGTCTAGCCGGAGGGATTCCCTCGTGTCACTTGTGTGCGTTTCGTTTTTCGGATTGCACGAATGTTGGCGTGCGTTCCAACTGCGTATTCTTCGTTTGTATTCGGAGGGTTCGTCGGCTGCCTGCTTCGGTCGCTCATTCTTTCCGTCTGAGGCCCCGGAGTGAGCATTTCCCCAGCTACTTGTTGATCAGTTGTAATAAATTGCCTCCATGATATTCCCATTGTGGAAGAGTTTGTCGCTTTACTGCCTCGGAGGAAATTGCGTTTCCTTAAGCCACTCCAGTTTATTTGTCGCGCCATTGTTCACCGAATTATTTGACGGTTACTGACTGACGAATTGTTTCTTGAATGTTTCTTTGATTTATAGTTAAAGTTAGGCAAATACTACAGTCGGTTTCACTTAAATTAGCAACGAAATAAATGTTTGAGCATAACGAGAAATCAGCGTACCGGAACAATTCATAAAGTGATCTACATTTGAGACAGTTGGCGAAATGCCACTTAATAACACTGTGTTCGATTGAATCGCGCAATAAAAACTGATTTAAATATAAATTGGCTCGTCTAAGTAGTATTTGCATAAATGAATCTACAGTGGTTATGCGGAAATGTATAAAGTAAAGGCGTTAGTGATGTGGTGACCGTTTCGTTGAAGTATGAAGCGAATGGAATTATTGGTAGTGACGCCGGTAGACCGGATTGACCGGATCAGTGACATATCTAAAAATATAAGACCTTCAATTTGATATCTTTAAACCATAAACAAAAGTACTTACGCGCATACTTACTTACATGTAAAGTTCTATTTTTGTATGCAATAACATTGTATAATCAAATTTAAGGTCTATCATTTCTTAATATAACCATATTAGTAGCAATCGAGCGCCCAAAAATATACGACAAATAAGGAATAATCCCTTTATTATCAAATTGACAATATTTTGACTTACAAACCTACTTACTGCATTATAGGTATAAATAGAATGCTTGGGCAAATATTTGAATTGTTTCCTATATGAAATACTTCTTATAGCACAATTTATAATTAGTTTAAAAATACACCTAGCAGAAAAGTACATAAATCATTTGCAAAAAAAATAAAATTAATTTTATACACGAACAAAATTTTAAACGAACTTATTTTATTCATTCTCACATTGCATAAATTAACATGCAAAACTTTGTAATTGCGTAAAATTGCTAACTTAATAAGTTAAGTAAAATAAATAAAACCGTTTTTATTTTCCACAGTGCGGTTGTGTTCTTAGATGTGGTTAGTTATAATCGAGCAATTGAAATGCCTCGCTGAATCTGTTACAATCAGCTTTCATTAACTTAAAAAAACAACTCTGCACATAATAAATAACGCATTGCTATCGTAATTTTGTATCGAATGCCAATAAATTCTGGTCGTCATCGAAGTGCATCAATAAGTTTTTGTGTAACATATCAAGCCTATAACAAAATAATGAGTATTAGTAATTGTGATGATGTTATTAAAAACTGTTATTAGCAAATCACAGTTTATTATATTATTAGTACTCATTTTTAAACATTTCCAGTTTAGATGTTATTCCAAATAAAAGTGATATTTAGATACAGACATATTGCTAATCATAAATTTATGTCTTTATAATATCGAACTTTAGGAGCTTTTCTAGCTACCAAATCTACTCAAACGAACATAGTAGGTACACCAAGATATTTATAATTATTCCAATATCCATCATACACAAAGGCACACAAAATTAAACGTATTAAAACGTATACAACATCAGAAGATATCGGGTACCTTTATCTAAACAGAAGTGGCGATATTGCAAACAACTCATCAATAAAATACGGCTATACCTACATTCGTCCTGAATCACGATATTGAACTTTGAAGAAATCATTCGATGATATTAGAATATAGTACTGTGATAAATGGAATCGTAGTACTGTGTTAAATTGAACACAATCAAGTTTACATTAACAAAACATATCCCTTTAGTATAATATTTCAAAATAGAATGTTTAAACTAAAGTTTAAGTTTGCATTCGTATACAAATAAACCTACTTCATTTATTAAGTTTATTTAATAGTGTATTTTTCTGTTTCAATTCCAATAATAATTATAATCCTGAAAGTAATATTTGATTTGGTATCAATATTTTACTTATAGGTAAGTTGATAAAAACTTATCATCCAACTAAAAATAGGAATAAACAGAAATAACTTATTACAGTTTATTCCTATTATACGCATCAGAAGTTCATTTGTAACTATACATGTCGACACATTCACTTTAATCGTATCCTCATAACCGTATGCAAATCATAATCCTTTGTAGAATATATCTGTTTGCTAATGAAATTATTTGGCAGCATGTGTCTGAGACACTGCATTGCGGCGTCTTGGTTTAATATTTCAATGAGTACGACCGCTTGGACCCTCGCCAGTCCGAGTTCCTACTTCGGACCCATCGTTCATGATATTGTTGCGCGCATCTGGTAAACTACACATATCTTTGTAATTTCCCTCCGGACAACGCATATTACGTAGCAAGTCCATATTACAAGCGGTTAAAGTTATAAGATACTCATTATAACTACTACTAATACAATGAAACGATATTTAATGCGATTTTATCTTCTTTATAACATACGCGGATCATTTTTAACAAATATGATTAAGTCTCTACAACTTTTCGTACTTTTGTCCTAGTGTAAAAACTCTTCAGGCTTCAGTTGACACCATTCAACCCCATGGACTTAGTTAGAACGTTCCTTTAGGTACAATTGCCACATGCGTACCAGAAAATTTAGTAAAATCGGAACAAGACTAATAATTATCTAAAACGAAGCTATTCATCAAACATATCAAGTGTACTTTAACATTTAAAACATCACAACAAAATGTATACCATGATAACTTATAATTATAACACGCGACTATTAAATAGAAGTATAGAGAAATGTAGTCATAGGCCGTGCAGGAAATCATGCGGGTGGAACCTAGGCCTGGCTAATAGGCTTGTGTACAGCAACGAGCAATTAGTTGGCCACACACATACAGTTTAAAAAATCATGTACATTCGCACTCTAGCCACTCTAGGAGCTGGTATAACACAATTTGTGCGTATCACTCTTCTTCATAATTTACTCAACAGACTGTAAAATACTTATGGAAACATGAAGTATAATATAACAACGTGTTTCAAAATCTATGAACTTAATACAAGCAAATTTATTAATATTAGAATCGTATTTGGATATAACGAATTAGAAATTATCTTATGAACATAGATAAGCATAAGGGCCGTAGGATTAGATTTTAACATATTTGGGACCCGTTCACGACATTTATTTATTATTTTATCACTTTACTATCTTCAATCATTTGAAGGAAAATATCTTGGCATTATATCCTCTACAAACATTAACTTGAGTTCAGGCGTATCACGAAGAGAAGCCAGTTCAAAATACGCCTATGACGCACCGGGATCAGATTATGAAAGCGTTGTTTAAAATCCTTTTAACATAATCCAAAATCCTTCCGTTATTCAAAAGCTTGTAACTCACTACAAAAAATGTATCCGATGCTCCGTCACACCTACCGGCTCTACAAAGGTAATGAGGCAGTTATTTCAGTGCATTGTTTATTTACAAAATATCACTCCGTTTGAAGGCGGACCATCAAAATGCGTCGTAAAGCTGAAAATTCCATAAAAAGTCGTGTTGATGACCTCCGTAATTGAACCTCGCTCTTTGTTAGTCACAGAGACAATGGACGGAACCCTACGCTTCCAATGTATTGATTAAGATATGTTCCAATTCATTAGGATAATGTAATTGACATCTTACGGTTCTAATTGAATTTTGGTAACTACTTATGCTAATTAAACATCACCAACACTCAAGTACGGTGGCGTCATATTTTTTTGAGACATGAAAAAGCATACACCATTTATTTGTTACAGTTTTTTCTTATAATATGTACCTAAAGTACATAGCGAACACAAAATCGTTTTGCATCATTTTATTGTTATGAAAACTGTTGAAAAATTTGAATATCTGCATCAATTTTCATACAAAAAAAACTGCAAACTGTAAAATTGACTATCTGAAATTGTCATACAAAAATAAACCTAGATCACTTAATTACAGACAAAATACAGTCCCAAATACCAAGCATTCCAGACGATGAACAAAACGAGTTATAGAAGTAAGGACAGTGACAATCACAACGCAGAACACCCCGGTTCTGTTCGCCGATGTAACTCGATCCTGCCTCGTTTATCTGCTGTCGAGCAATTATTGAAGCGTGAAAAGGACCGTCCACCTATTATTATATACGTTTTGTAATGCGGGCGAAGCGTTCTTAAAAATATCGCGTTTCCTAGCAAACGATTATAATACCCCATATGACGCTGACCTAACTCGGCCTAATGAACAGTTAACGCACTCTAATACTGGATTACCTGCCACATAAATATGGAACAAGCCAATTTGTGCTATCTTACTGAATTTCTTTTTAGTATTTTGTGATTTTCAATTGAGTATGTATGAAAAGACATAAGAAAAACACATAAATGTATTGAGTTACGTCTGTATCTGTAAGTTTAAGAGTATTAGCACAGGTATTGCATAAATGTAACTGTAAGTATATGTAACGAGAATTTATGATCCCACGCATATTTTTTATTGTTTATTCACAATCATATTGAAAGTGATGGGCATAGTAATTGATTTATAAGTAACGCACAATGTTACATAAGTTGGAACATTTGTAGAAACATTTGAATGTGGTCTGTTTACTCGATGCTAGCAAAAAGTGGTGGCGTGCTTACACGAGGTGATTTTGATGATACAAAAAAAATGTTCAAAATATGCTATCTTAGTAGACAGAAGACGTATGAATTTAAGCAAGTAAGATGTGATCAAGCTATTCCAGTTATAGCACATTGAATAGTCAGTGCCAGTTGTAACAAAAAAATTACACAGTGATAGCAAAACTTGTTAAATTTGTAATGTACAATATCCAGATAATATAGACACTACTAAAACTCAAGTGTGCACCAATACATGGAGTACCTCATTCAGTGTTATTTAACTCCATATTAGCTAACTATTTTGCCCAAATAGACTTATGTTAAAACCACCCCGTGTAAGCCCAGCATTCACACTCTAAACACGGTCACACACACATCGGTAAGAAGTATAAAAACACGTTATTTGTAAGCGGGATTTCTTAGTGGATGGAATCACTGGAATCGTAATGGTGGAAACGTGTCAATACAGATTAGTTTGATTTGGCCGCACGGAGATCGGCCTCCATTTATATTTTAATCTTATCTCCATTTGCGTTACTAAGTATCTCTGTTGCATCGCAAATATTGCGATTCTTTTTCGATTTCTAATTTCGTTTTTTATTTTCTGTGCCATCAGGTAGGTATGGTTTGTTTTTTGTTTGTGTTCGGTTATTTTTAGGGCTAGTTATAGTAGAAACGGACGGAAAATTAATAATTGTTTTTAGCTACTTTTTAGAATTAATAATATAATTATAGAAGTAAATATAATAAGGAAGAACATTTGAAAAATATATGCAAACCAGTCATAAAGAATATAATTCCTTTACTTTGTTTATTAAACCATATATTTATGAAATAAACAAATGAGTACTTTAAATAAATCTTCAAAACAATATTAAATTAATAATTGTTAAGTTTTGACAACCCACAGTTAAGCAAACCGTAAAAATATGCAAAGATTAACAAAAAGTTAATCGAGTTTTGTCTATTAATGATCTAATTAGGCAGATGCAACCGACGGAGAGTAAGATGAACAGCCAACGACGCGTGAACAGCAAAGACGCTGTATCATCAACAGTGGTGCGGCTCTACGCGACTCTACGCGACTCTACTAAATCTATTTGCCAAATAAAATATCTGTAAACTGAAGACTTATTTTGTAACGTAGTTCCTATGACTTTTTTAATTCTTTTTAGAAGACATTGGTTGTTATTAGGATTTGAATTAGGTACTATCTACAACACCTAGGCATAAAGACTGGCCATCGTTACAATTTTAGTTTATACGAGAAAATTTTAAATACTATAAATATTAAAATAAATAACGATACTAAAAACTAGGATAGGTAAATATCGACTTTTTCTATACTTTATGAATGCTCTTTTCCTGAATAATGATCTTCATAATTTCCACAAAAAAAGGATAATAGATTACTTCATACCTATATACAAATAGTAGGTACATATTACGTCCACTCCTCAGTACCTATATGATGTGGGTACCCATAATCTACCTACGTATACCTAGATCATCAATATAAATGATCACTATTATTACAACTAATTGCTTTTTGCTTTTTCTGTTTATTTTATAACCTGTCATTCGAAGACAGATAGCCATAGCTTATAAAATCATACTACATAACTAATAATGAATATCTAAGCATACCTATATTTTAATAGGAGTAGTCATCATAATTCATAATTACAATATAATAACATTATTTTTCTTTTATACGTATTGGAACTGTACAATGCAAAGCGCATGCATACATTCATAAAGTCAATATTAAACTTAATTCTGAAATAAAACCAAATACTTGAAGGCAAAAATAACATAACTATTCGTTACAAACAAAATATATCATGTCGATTCTACAAAACAAGCTTATTTTGAAATATAATGACAATGTACCTACGCGTTTTAGGCCCAAAAGCATAATCTGTTTATCGAATATTATCGAAATTTAATGTTATTACTACGCTCATTGCTACTTAATCGACTAAATGAAAATGTACACGATGTTACAATAAAGAGGGTAGAAATGTAATTTTCACAGTTCTCTACTCTTAACTTTTCCGTTCACCAATAAACAAACATTAAATATTACCAACACAAAGTGTCAGTACGACCAAAAAAAAATTAACTTTATGTATCCCAAATGCCCAGTTGCTGTGGACATTACATTTTTAAATTCGCGTTGGGGAAGGCCGCTATATAGGCCTACCCGGACGAGCGATGCGCGCTCCCGTAACAAAACAAGATTTTTTAATCTAACTTTAGCGTTTGTAAAAATTACTACTCAAATATTTACACCAGGCCGCTAATTAACAGAGATTTAACCCTTCCGTCGCCGAAGTACGTTTTAATATTTAACCCGGTGGAAATGTTTAGCGCGTATTAAAACGTGAAAAATTAATGGCGCGGCTTCCTCGTCCGATGTGGCTCCCACACGCCTCGCTCGCAGCCTCCGGGGTTGTCTTTACGCTATTGTGCACCGATACAGAGGGTAACCCTACACTGCATTTAATTTGACTACGGATTAGTAAACTTTTACTTGTCCAAGTCGATCTATTTCTAAAGTATTGCGATACTTAAAACGTAAAACATATTATTTTATCTAAACACAATCTAAACGTTAATTTTGAAAGAAGGTGTCCATATTTCGTTTAAAGTTTAATTATACGTTTAATTTAAAGTATAAGTTTAGTTCTCTATAACTTAATTTTAAAATATTTGAAAAATTCTAAATGATGGTATACTAAAATAAAAATAGATGATGGTGCGCAAGTAAAAAACCAAATAAAAAAACAGGGAACACAAAGGATATTTGTAAAGAAAACACTAACAACATCGTCACACACCACAATCACTTAAGTAGTCTAAAAAAGTCCTAACCGAACTAAACATCACATCCACAGATACAATTGCAATGACTTTAGGTAGATGAGACGTACCTTGCCGTGGTGCAGTCGCGGTAGAGCACGTCGAAGTCCTTGCAGGAGAGCAGCTTGCAGCGGTTGACGCCCGGCTGGATGGCGCCCAGCCCGCGCAGGATGCGCACCTGTTCCACATTGCACACCAGCGGCACTATGTCCAGTCTTTTTAGCTTCGTGTACACGGTGTGCAGGCCTCCCACCAAGTGCTTCAGAAACAGCTCGAAGGCCTGCGGCAGGCAGAGCATAGTGTCGCCCTGGATGATGAAGGCCGCCACCTTCTGGCCGCGGTAGTCGACCAGCTTGCACTCGTTGGCGGAGGGGTCTGAGGTGGAGATGGGCGGCGGGCTGCCGTAGCGCGGCGGGCCGTGGTGGTGCGCCGCCGCCATGAGCTCGAGCGGCGAGTGGTGCATCATCTGCAGCGAGCCCAGCAGGCCGAGGCCGGGCGGTGGCAGCGGCAGCCGCGGCGCCAGCAGCTGCGGCGGGCTGAGCGCGCGCGCCGGCGACGCCGCCTTGACCCGCGGCGAGCCCCCGGAGGAGCCGCTCACCTCGCTCGCGGTCGACGCTGAGTCCACGGCGGACTCCAT
>DWNR01002490.1:0-12985 GCA_018250455.1 Polygonus leo
CGCCCCCGAAACTCCCCAATTACAAAATTTCAAGAAAATCGTTGGAGCCGTTTCCGAAATCGTTGATATATAATATACATATATACAAGAATTGCTCGTTTAAAAGTATTATTAATGTAATAGCTGATACTGTGAATACCTACATTATTACGGAGTTTCCATTCATGTTTCATGTGTTTATTTCATGGATACGTATTGAGGAAACGGTAAAAAGGACGGAGATTACTTGATATATTTTTTTTTAATTATAAAAGGTAGGAATTGAGCAGGCTGTCCGTTTGATGGTAATTGGTCACTACTGTCCATGGACATTAGTAATCAACCCCAAGTACTGTAAATCGTATCTGAGGTTGACCACAGATACGGTGCTACCCTTAAACAACTATGTTAATGTACAGAAATTTTTGAAAAAGATCTTGACCGCATTACAATATTCATGTATTATATTACAATATTCATGTATTTTACAGCATATGGAGCCGTGGTCTTATTTAAGTAAACATTATTATACATCTCATTATTCTTCGGGTAGCAATTATTGTGTTTCGGTTTGGAGTTTGGAGCGGCAACCTCCAAACCTAAAGTTACATACAAATATCTTAGTCATCAGGGATAGTACCGCGTGTGTTGAATATCCAAAAAACATCCACATTGTTACCCTTTGACGATAAAAATATCTTCTAAACTTTTTAATATGGGGGTATCTACAAACTTTAAATATGGGGGTATATACATTATTTAAGTATTCATTTACACTATTACCATACTTACCAAAAATATTTACAAACTCTGATACTAATTTCATCGTAATCATGGCCGATTGACTGTCTGGATAAACGTTCATAGGCGGCGCTTTATCTTATCAGAGAAAAACAATATGTTCTCGTGGTGTATACGTAATATTGTATGTATGATAAATATACAAATTATTATGTAATTTGCTATGTAAAATTATCCGGACTGAATTATTGATCGGGCTTTATGAACAGATTATTTTAATTTTCGTTATCGTTTTTTAATGATAAAGCAACGAAATAAGAAATTTAGTGTCAAAGAAACATAATGCAAAACAGAAACAACCTAAACGTTGCTAAAATAGAAACTTGTGAATATTTAACTGGAGAATCATAGTATGAAGAAATGGTGGGTCATAAAATTGGCTTAAATTAATCGGTCGTTTTGCTTAATTCTACCAAATATAAATTAATCCAAAGCATTCATTTTTCAACCCCGATTAAAAGTTTCACCTCCCTTTTCAAAGGTTAATATGGAAATGAAAAAGGTTTGAAAATTGCTTCGTGGGACAAATTACCTTTAACCTTTCAACGGCGACATGTTTCCGAAAGAGATTTAACATGTTAATCGCTGCAATTCAACAAATTTCGCCAGGAGCGTCCCGGTCACCCATGTGGAAAAGCAATTACGTCACATAATGACGTCACTTAGACTCCCCCGTTGCTAATAGACAATCTGTAGAGTTTTTGTATATACTAGGGGCAGGCTGACGTATTGAAATTGTATATTGATTTTAAAGGTATATAAACCCAGCATGGGTTTTGCACGTTTGAAGCAGTATAAATGATGTATTTGTAGTAAAATATAAACAAACGGACCGGCTTATATTTTAAATGCCATTTATTGTACTTTGAATATAAGATTTTTTATAAATTATCCCCATATGTTTGCATACTTACTTGTCGCAAGCAGCTTAAATCCAGACATTTTTGTGTTCACCATGCATTCAGGAGGATGCCTTTGTTACGCGTAGCAAGGAATTCTCATTAGGGTATTTCTGTGTGCCTTTCAAATAACATTAGCTTCGTATATGCGAGTTTAAAGGGGTTAATGCATTCATTAACCGAGCATGGTAAAAGTCCTCCAGGTTGATTGAAATGAAAAAAGTCGGTCGATTTGTATTGAGTCAAATAAACACGTAGTAACCATTGTATTGCTAGAGTTTTGTAAACCTATTTTCAGAATGAGTTAATCACTAACATTCCTGAATTAGACATCTAATTCTATAGTTATACCTACATATAATTCAGGTTACTCAACTTGTTACAATTACAAGTGAACGAAACGAATGTAGGGAGTTTAATGCAAAAAATAAAAAGTAAGTCTATGGCTGCGTTATTGTGGGAAAAATAATGAGGAGTACCCATAACGTCTTTATGATCGGTTGAGTTCTTGAGGGACGTGAAAACGCGGCCCGGACGTTCTTTTAAACGACTCCACTTGAGACGAGTCGCGACTGCGCCGTCAGGTTTAAGAGCGTGTCGTTACTACTCGCATTTTATCTCTAAATCTTTTCCAATTCTCGTGTTAACCACGTAAATATTCTTTTTATTCGAGCCTCTTACAACTTTGTACCAATTCGTGCGAACATTTTGGATATTTGAATTTATATAACAATCGCTTTCTGTCTTTGTTTCAGAAACATCATCAGACGACCGGTCCACGTCGACAGACGGCGAAGAAGACGAGTTTGGTGAATTCGATCCTTTCGCAACTGCACCGTCTCTACATTCCCCAGACAGTGCGCGCTCTGATCCAAGATACGCAAACGCACCTCGTAGAAACCCAAGTCCATATTACTACGGCGACCTGTTTAAGACAGCGCCTCCCCCACCTGCTCCATCCGCACCCACAGTGTCGTCTACTTCATCCTCCCGTGGACCTCGCTACCGCAAATCTGCGAGTCTAGACGCTCCGCACGTCGCTCAACGACCGAATCTGCCGAAAAGATTCTCGGTGGCGGAGGATGGCTTCCGTGAGCTAGAACGCTCATCGTCTTCGTCCGGGGAGAGCGCGTGGATGCCGCCGAGGCGTCGCGGGCGCGACGCGGCCGGCTGCGCGTGCGCCGCGCCCGAAGATGTAGAGGAGCACCGGCCATCTCGTAGCGTCTTTTACGTGCCGGCTCCTCTGCCACGCTGGCCGCAAGAAATGACCACCCGACAGATTTATGAAACAGCGTTCGATTGCAAAATAGCTCGTTCTGACGATGACTTGGACGACTTCGACCGCGTTAGCAACCATCCAGCTCTTCTGCAAGCTGAAGAACGCAAAGTTATTTCTTCCGCGTCATCCGCTTTCGAAGCAGTCGAGCGTAGCGAACCGGACTACAAGGGTCGTCGCAAGGTGACTATGAAAACGGACAGCGTACGTCGCTCAAAGATTCCCACAATACGTCAAAAGAGAGAGAATGAAAGTAATGCATCTGCTCTATCAGAAGAATTAGAAAAGGTACATATTGAAGATGAAGACCGAACAGCGTCAACATCTCAATTACCATTACGTGGTTACACACCTTCGCCTCCATCAACTGCACCGTTGCCGACAAAATTTCAACAGAAAGATGGTTCAGCAATGAATAGTATAAAGAGTGCTCCAAATTTGCCTCAGTCGCAACCAGCACATCCTCGTCTTAAAGATTTAAGACTGCCCGTGAAGTCACTCCGAGCTCGGGACACTCCCACTAGTAGTGATGCGAGCATGGCCGATGTAAAGGCCTCAGTTTCAACTGAGTTAGATGTTGGACGTCTGCGAGACTCAAGTCGTGAATCTCGAGATGGTGATGAGGAAAGAGGTCAATCAAAGGACGGTATTTTTTTAGAGATTAAGGGTCGACCCACATCCGATTCTGACACACCAGAATTGAATCGGTATACGGGGCCTAAGGGGGTCGGCCCTATAATGGAGTTTAAAGGCAGGCCCAGCATTGCTCGCCCGCGACGTAAGTATTCAAGCACAGAAAGCATGGCTACAAGCAGTAGCGGCGGCAGTATGGAGTCTCTCCGCAGCAGTAACAGTGAAGGGGATAGAAGTAGTAGTAGTTCTGAGAGTCGGCATTCATCGTCCCTCAGTTCACATAGCTCTGATTCAGGAAATGTACCTTTCACAAAGTCACATCACATGCAGTTGTCGGGGTTTGGACATCACCCAGCTAAACTGCACATTTTAAGCCCCATATCAGATAAATCTTCTCAAGAACCAGCGTCGGAAACGTCCGATAACAACAAGAACAATAACTCTCAAAAAGTTTCTCCCGAGGACACCGAAACTGGGAACACAACAATTCAAACTACAGTAGAGATAGCGCCTAAACCAAAGAGGCGTGCTTTGCAGAATAGGAATCTTTTAAATCTTACGTTCAGGCATTCAACGCCTGGAGATACAGAAATCCAGGGCTCCGATAGCGGCATATCTATACATTCTCGTGAAGGTGTTGATTCTCGAAATGCATTTATTAACTTCAAGAATAGTAATATGGAAGAGCAGAGTAAAAATGAGGATGTCGATTTGTCTGATCTTCCGTTTGATATGCCAAAATTGCGAAGACGACGTGCCGAAGCCGAAGTTGACTTACGATCGTTGCCTTTCGATATGCCCAAATTACGACGGAAGTTAAGGGGCCAATCCCTTCAACTGAACAACGATTTTGGAGAAGCTATCTCCAATGCTTCATCTAGTCAGAGTGTACAAGACTTAAATCAAGGTTAGTATCATTTTACGCCTTACCATATCGTTTAATTAATTGTTTAAATAATACTGTCAATTCTCAACGAATATAAAAGTAATCTAACTTTTCGTGATGTAGAGGAAAAAGAGTTCTACGGATTTTTCTGTCACAAATATTTACGTGTCCTGAAAATAAATCTTACTAGGAGGGTGTGTCAGTTCATATCCACGGGTGTTGCTAACTCGAACCGACCGACACCAAATTATGCCGATTAAGACGTATGACTCCAGATTACTCCACAAACTTCTGTGGACTAACGCCCCCAATATTTAATTTACTTGAGTGCTTTTGAGGCAACTTTTTCCTGTACATGTTGCGAGCAATTTGTAACAGTTCAGTTAAATTAGCAGTGCGGGATCTTTGGTTTGACATTTAATAGAAGTCGGCGTAGCGACTTTTCAGAAGTATTTTCTTTTGTAGACAGTTATGTGATTTGACGTCTTAAGTAATCCTGATCGTGTGGATTTTTAAAATTGTCGATCTCAATTTTTGTGCAGAAGTCTTAAACATTCGCTTCTTATGTAATAAACGCATTGAGATACTGAAATTTACTAGATGTATCGATGAAAACGAAAAAATATCTTAGTTAAGTTAGATATCCGAACAGCTTAAAGATAATATATTGTACAATTTCATTATTGTTCAAACTCTGACGAAAATATTTTTCTCTATTTCAGGAAACAAACATAAGGCGAAATTGACGCTGAATTTCGAAGGGGGCAGCGGTGGCTCGGGAAGTTCCAAAGGATTACACTTGAATTTGGGACCCATAGCCCCGCCTCGGGATCTTGTTGATGCGTCTCTACCTCTTGACCGACAGGGGTAAGTTTCTTTAATTTTTTTCAATATAATATTTTCATTGTTCAGTTTTCGTAAAAAATAATATTTTCTTTTATATTTTCCTTCTTCTAACTTTTCACCTTTAATAAAAAATTCTTTCAAAGTGGCATTTTTTTACACCGATGGATATAGTTTTGCATATACATCGGTTGAAGACTTTCGAATTTTTTTTGACACAATTTCGTTTTTGTTTTCTGTTGAAACATCTTTTAAAGGTTATAATTATTTTATTCCCATGTTAACTCTTATTTGTTCCTAAAGCTAATTTTTTAAAATAATTGATTCTTTTATCGTTATCGGTATTAAGTTTCCATTTTTCATTATTCCAGGTGGTACCATGGAACGCTATCGCGTGTGGAGGCGGAGGGCTTGCTCAGAGACGCGGATGAGGGCGCCTTTTTGGTCAGGAATAGCGAATCCGCTAAACACGACTATTCTCTCAGCTTGAAGTGAGTTTTTATAACTTTTAAAACTTAGATTTTTGTTCTAGATACATAATGTTTATTTGGTCACGATATATCACGAGTTGGTGATATAACGAAAGTCTACCAATTTAGACTTTATCGCAAAGTATCAAATAATTAAAAATTAAACAGAACGCACTGTTGCTATGATATATTTTATTAATGACATTATGATGATACTTACGGTTTATAGTATGCTATAAACCGTAAGTATGGAATTTTACACCCAATAAAAATTATACATTGATGTTATCGATTACTATTTATAAATAATCATAAATAAACCTTGATATAATTAACTACACATTTTGGCACTATTTTTTATTGAATCGGGCATTTCTTATCGAAATTACATGATATGGCAAAGTTTTAAAATCGAAAACATGCGTCAATAAATTGTGATAGCAGGAGATAAGTTTAATATCAGCAGCTGAATGAATATTTATAACTATAAATTATCAGTTAGACAGTTTAAATGAGTATATTAAAGAAATAATGCGCCCTAAAAAGAACTTTTTGGATGTCTAGTTTACTAGTGAAAATATTTATTATCAATTCTTTTACTAAAAGATAAAATGATAAAGATTTGAAAATTCTTAGACTCAAGAAACGTAGTCTTGTACTCGGCGTCTAATGTATAATGACTTTCTGCAGGAATGAATTTCTATTTGAGGTTGTCTAGGAGACATCTGTGATTGATCACTGGTTTGATTTAATCAAACTCGAGGTTGAACACAAGTGTCCATTGGTGGCAGTGACCATCTACCATCACCATACCATACCAGGTGGACAGTACGCCTGCTTGCTACTTTTCCACAATTAAAATACCAACTTACCATAAGGTCGACCATAAAGAACTGTATTAACTCTAACATTCTTGTCACCAGATCAACCCGTGGTTTCATGCACATGCGCATATGCCGGGGTGGAGAGGGGTACACGCTGGGTGGTGCTTCGACAGCTTTCCCCACGGTCCCCGCGCTCATGCGGCACTACGTCACCGCGCAGAAACTCCCAGTACGAGGTGCAGAACACATGGCGTTGTCCACGCCTTTGCCGGCTGTTCTACTGTAAACGGTTCTAAACGTGCTTCGAGGTTTAGTTTTCTGTTGGGTCATTCGTTCTTTTGGAAGGACGTGAGAAGTCTCTCGCAAGGCTAAGCATTGGCAATTCTTCTGGAGTTGACCATGCTTAAGGAGACATTGAGTTTTCATCAGGGAATTTATTGTCCGTTCACACGTGGATAGCAAGACTATAGGTAATAGCATTGTGACGTCAGGTTAGAGAATTGAGCCGTCATTACGGGGAACGTTTAGAAATGTGAAGACCTAAATTGTGTGAAAAATATGAAATGTGTGACTTCCTTTACGAATGACCCGTAATGCCAAAGACTTAAATCGCTAGATATGGTCTCAAGCTGGAAATTGGGGCGCTCTTGTGTACGTCACATTTATACGTACACCTGGATTTAGTTAAACGTACAAATGTATCTGAACAGCATATATATGTTGCGATGTGAAATGAAAGCATTTTTACATACACTCAAGTATTTATGTAGTATTTTCTTTCTGTGCATTTAAATTTCATTGCACATTTCTCAGCTAAGATTATCATATCTAACGATTTAAATCTATGTTTATTTATCGACTCGATACGAGTTGAATTTTGATACTTAAATAGCAGCAGTTTAAAGTGTATTTATGTATAGGTTTAGGTGTACCCAGTGAATAATACCAAAGAGTTAGGATACGCTTAGCATCAGCTAAGAAACTGAATGAATGGGCTCAGTAGACGCACTATCGTGTATATGTAACGTATACGCAAAGATATTATATGATTAAGAATAAATATGACGAAAATACTTTTCAAGGACTTGCGCCGGCGCCTTATACGTACAATGTTATATCAATTTTAGTATGTTTGTATGCTTTAAGTCCAATTACAGAAAGAAATAGGTATCGTTGAATTACAGGCCCTTTGCATCTCATATAAAATATCTTTGCGCATATACTAGTCCCTTTACCGCAGCAACCTGTATTAATTAATATTTATTTATTAGCACGTATTTAATCAATGTTTTCTGTTCATTGTAACGGTGTAGGTAGCTTCTGTATAACACAGACAAAAATATTATATATGACTAGATTTGTCCTTGCGAACAAATGACCGCCAAAAAGTGATATTGTGTCTATAATCTACGTATCTCTGTGTTTGCGACGTGTATGAAGGTTTTGTAAACTCGGCTCCATCTAGGCATTTACAATATCTTTGTATATTATGCTTGATATTACTCATGAATGACTTAAGAAACGAATTAGTTACTGTAGAAATTATTTATGCGTATTTATTTAAACCGATTGACGCGAACGGTGATAATTTGATAAACTTTAACCGTTTTAATTAAGATTGTAATGGAAATATGTTCAGTTATTCCAATACGTAATTTAATGGCCTAAGAAATAGTTGTTTTAGTTTCTTACCCTGAAGACTTTGAATAGCACAGTATAGCGATGAATCAAAGCGAAAGTTTAAAGGCTCGTTCGAAGCGACGCGAATTGATCAATGAGCGAATAGCGATTTTTGGTCAAGTGTGATCACGATAATGACTCGGTACTGAATGTTATTACTGAGAATGCTATTTGCCTTAGACACTCGTTGTTTAGAATTGAACTTGTCTGAAATGGCAGCTTAAACGTAAGTTATTTGTTAATAACTTTTTTAACAAGATCGAAAACAATCTTAATAATATAATAATACCATTATAATATGGGTGATTAGTATGCCAATTTTATTTTGAAGGCAGCCGTAGAATAATGAACAAATTATGATGAGATATCTGGATTTCGGACAGTCCCGAATAAAGAATCAATTGACGTACAAAAGTACATACATACTTATACTGTGACATTCTACAATAGTACGATTTTACAATAGTATAATATTTAACTGTAATAGATTATGATGCAGTAATTTTGCACTGTCAGTAGTACATTAAGCTATAGATTTTTTAATCAGTCGATTACTTATCAATAGATACCATTTAGGTGTTTGAACGTTACACTATCTATAAAAAATAATTAAAAGCCAATCAACCGTAGAATATGAAAAATATAGAAAGTGTCGCTTTTATTTCGTTAAAATAACATTTGCAGTTGGCAGTGTTTTATTTTGTTGATGGGCAATAAATCGAAGTAAATTAATATAGTTTGGATGTTAAATGATCGTTATTAAAGATTATGCCGTCAGTTTTTCTTTTCAACGTAAGTTGGCGGTGCGTCTATTCAGATAGAAAATGGCGTCATTGTACCCGAATGGCGCGAAGTCTATATTATTTATATTCTAGGTAGGAGGCGATTTTTTTGTAGACAGCGTAACTTATAGTCTTGATATTGATACGTATGTAGAGATTAATAAACTCAAATTTTTGATACAGCTTTCTACCATACTGTGAATGATTCATACAAATTTTATCTTAGATAAGATATCTTGGGTGTAATATGTATGGCGCATATAACATAAGATCATAGAAAGAAGATTGCACATGTTATGTAACATTCACATTGACTTATTTATATTTTTTGTTATATTAGAAATAAGTAGTTTACTTGATATGTGGGCCCTTGGTATCTATAATGTAGGTTAGTATCTGTTCGGAACACATAGCTTTGTTTTTAATTCTTCGTAAGAAATAAATAGAAAAGATATGTTTCGTGATCTTGCATCGGATCTTTCGATAAATTAAAAACAAAACAATGTGTATCTAGAATGGATTTCAGCTATTATTTTTTATAGTTATTTCTGTGATTTAGTTTGATACAATAAAAGCCAAAAAAACGTAGTGTATATATATTATATAATTAATTACTTAGTTGTTTGATTAATGTTGGACCTTATATCCAGATTGTGTACTAATTAAAGCAAAAATGTAACGTGATCTCAAATAACCTTCCTCTGGATGCTTCAGTTACCTTAGACTTAATTTCGATTTATTTGTACCTGATTTTGAATGTACGTTGTTTGACTTAAAATTACGTTTTAACAGATTTATTTTGTTACATGCGGTTCTGTAAGCATTAGATTAATGTATTGTAGTTATGTATGGGAACGAGCGAATTTGATGTACGTTTTGAATACGTTACTAAACCACCGCCAAGCAGCTTCAGCAAGCGTGCAATTAATTTTTAATATATTATTTAATGTACGATTAATTACTAAGTAAGATATAGTGCATGAGACAAACAAAATTGAATTCACCTTACATCGCTACATAATTGTTTTAAGACAACTATATTCTACATACAAATGTAGAAATTGAGCTACGGAAACGAGAATTCCGTTCGATTTTGTTTATTTCATGATTAACACGAATCCCATGTATTTAAAGTAGTAAGTGCATAATGGATGGTAGGGTAAAATGGATAATTCCCGTTGGATGTTTTTAAAACGTGTCAAAAATTTTCATGAAACGACTTCTGTTCGGGTCGTATGTTAGGTAAAATTATAGCTTATCGTAGTTATAATCAATTATAATTTTGAAGGTGTAGTTTGAAATGGATGATGAAATAAATTCCGTAAAAAAATTATGTCGTTTTTTCTTTCAATCCAATTTTTATGTTATTTGAATTTAAAACCATGTTCGTAAAAATACACATACATATTTTACACAATGCTTTTTATTCAGAAAAAACTATATGTTACTAGATACCAATAAAAAATGATCTACCACTAAAAATAGACAAATAAAAATGAAAAATAATAATTTTGATGTCGGTGCCAAGTGTGTACCAAATATGTACCAAGAATGAGGTATAAGAAGTGAAGAAGGAGATGGCACCGACATCAAAATTATTTGTCACTTTTCAGTTCATCTTGAAGTTGGTTCTATTTTTGATCAAAAAATATATATATTTCAATAGTAAACAGAACAGGAGAGAGGATATTTCTTTTAATTTAACGCCTAAAAGATTGAAAAGAGAGTTGAAAGTTTGAATCGAAGTCCTTCATTTTTGAAGCTAGAAGCATGTATCTTTAGTTTTAGGTTAACGTTTATATATGAAAACGTACACGTTCTAGCGTTTTCGAAAATACAAGCCCTAATAGGTGAAAAGAGAATTAGAATTGGCATGGAAGCATCATGGTGATTTTTTAAGCATGGACTTTTGTTTTTAGGTTAACGGTTAGAAAAAATAAATATTTCTTTTAGTGTTTATAAAAATTCAACTCAAACAAAAGCTTTAAAGTTTGTCTGGAAGTACGTCATTTTTTAAGGTAAAAAAGTCATGAAATAACAATTAAAACTAAATAATAATAGATGATTGTTATAGCATTTTGGCAAATTCAACCCTTTACAAAATACACGGTATATCGTATAAAAATATAGTTTTTAACGCATGTAAAACACAAAATTCTAATAATTTATACACTTAACCATTTCCAATGTACCACTCCGTCTTTACCGGGACAAAGTGATTAGTTACGTATTTTTTACTCGACTGTGTCAGAAGAAGGGTATGTATCTATGTATGTATGTCCATTTCTTTGGCATGCCCTACAGCCAGTATATAAGTGTATAATCTATGCCTACAGCGCAAACGGCTGGACGGGTTTTGATATATGAGGTGTCGTTGGATCGGTCAGAATTATGGTAGTGGTAGGCTACATTCATTTTCGATAACGTTTCAATAACGTTTTCAATAATTTTTAATAATGTTTCAAGTCAGGAATGACATGGCCATTAGCCTGTACTTAGCTAAAATAAAAAGTTGGAATTAAATTATTATTATTATTAAAACAAAACAAAAAATCTGACTGCTTATAAAAAACTAAAAAGTAAAAACAAGTACCTATAAAACTACCGATGTAAAATTCGACTGAGTAATGTTTATTTTACCATGCTTTGTTTGGTAAGATACTCATTTAATTGAAAAGTGAAATACTTTAAGGTGTGACAAACGTTGTTTTGGTAGATCTTTCTGTGGCTTGTAGTGGGTAACAATGTATCGTTTGTCCCCGTCTGTATTATAAACATAATAGGATATATATATTGCTATGGTAAAAAAAAAATCGGAAATATTTTCAAAAATAAGAGCCCAGGTTGCAAGCTCCTTACTATATTTTAAGATAAAATTCACGCCATCTGTCGATTGCCCTGGGAATGTCTACGCTGTTTCGTCGTGGAGTAGTCTTTGCATCCTTATAATACCGGCAAAATATTCTAGATGTCGCTAATCAAAGAATTGAAATTTTGTCGTGGTGGTCATAACTATATAACCTTTTCCAAATTGCTTATTCTCAATTCCTAATTTCTTTTGAAAATATTTAACGTATTTAGATTTTTTATCATATAAAAGTAGCATACGAGCATGCAGTCCACCCGATGGTAATTAGTCACTGCCGCCCATGGACATCAGTAACCATCCCCAAGCACAATTAAATCATACATAAGTTTGATCACAGATACGTTGCTACCCCTGAGGACTAAGATGTTCGCGTTGTATGTACGGCGGTATAAGATATTCGGCAACCACGCCTCTCCAAATCGAAACAACCGTATCGTAGTTCGACCGGTAAGATACCCTGATACCTCCCCGGTCGAACTACATGAGTTCCACCACTGGCATAACTTTAAGATTATGTGTATGTAGTAAGCTTCTCGTCCTGTATTAACCTACATATTCAGTTATTTGTACAGACAATGGAAAACACGCCCAGCGACGAGCAAATATTGGTTCTGTACACACGCATTTGTCGTGCTAATGATTTTATGCTTTCCCTAGCTATAAGTAGACGTGTATTTACTATATCTATATTATGTGTAGTATAGATAAATTTGCACACATTTGTCTATATATGTCATCTTTTAATCGATGATCTACATAAAGTAACAGAATAAAGTTGAATGAGTTAGACCTTAACCATGGGCGTATCCAGGGTCTGGGCAAGGGCGGGGGGGGGGAGCAGATTTTTTTAAATCCGGGAACATATTAGTCCTGTAGACCTCAGGTAGAACTTGGATTCTGGCTATGACAATATTTTATTCTTGCATACCGTCCCGTGGATTGCAGGCTCGTTTGCTTTTGCAATTCGTAATAAAATTGTCGGTTTTTTCTTTAATTAAAATAGAACAGTTAAAATATAAGGAAAAAAAAACAATTGCGAGTAA
>DWNR01002491.1:0-12983 GCA_018250455.1 Polygonus leo
GTAATCGTTATTATTTAACGTACGTATGTTACGTTAACCAACAGTTTGATACAACCGACCCTTAGCCGTCAATAGTTATGGATTATTTGACTTATTTAAACAATACAAGATTATTTCGTGTCCTGTTATGGAATGTGCACTTCATTGTTGTTTTTACACAATTTTGAAATAATTACAAAATCAGAATTTTATTTCAATGACAAAAAAGTGATTAAGATCTTTTTATTTAGATAAAACAAGATTATCAATGACTGACAATGATATTATCAATTAACAAATTCCTGCTTTATTTAAGAAACAACTTTTTTATTTTAGAAAATCCATCTTTCTCGGGTCAAGTATCCATTACATTCGTTACTCCGCTATATAAAGAAAATTGAATTCTTTCTTGAAAGCCTGTTTGTCAGTACCATCCTCAGATAATAAAATGAGACAGCTGTCACTTGAAGCAGGCGTTTCGGGAAGTTCCACATCTTGAACGTTTCTTATAGGATAGATAAATTGATCTACACTTTTTGTGACCGTTTCCCCGACTAGTGTGGCCTTATTAATGTCACGTATCTTTTGCAGACCTAATAATAACTTATTGTAAGTAGTTAAGCTTATCATTTGGCCACTTGGCTAAATGACTACTTTATTCTTTGCATTTAAGAGGCGTTTTGTGAGAATAACAAAATTGTAATGAGGAAATCTTCCTTTTAATGCTGTTTTACGTCTCTCTTGATAATTTTATGCATATTATAAGGAAATCATAGATTCCAAACTTTATAAGACTTATTTCTAGGTTGAAGTTAAAATACTGCGTTAACAAGTACAATTGATGTTCTTTGTGATAATATGTTTAGTATTCGAGAAAAGTGACGCGTTTCGACATTTTCAAAGTTTACGTTATTAGCAACATTCCCTTTATCAAATATTCATTCCGGAGGCTACCAGGATTTGTTGGGAGTAACGCAATTTATGTACATTTTGAGGCTCTCGGATATAAAGTTACAAATACTTGGCAAAAAAGGGATATTTTTTGCGGTTCTTTGTTAGGGTTTTCGGATATTATAAATACATCTTTTAAATCTCAAAAATTATTCAAGCTTATTTAAACTTATCATTTGGTTAAGCGCCACAACTACCTTATCTATCACTTTATTTAATTTATTTGTGTTATGAAAACCAGTTTACAGAGTAGGAAGGATTTACAATGGAAGGGAATTAGTGAGGCTTCATAAATTAACTCTGACTGAGTTTGAAAGTTTTCGTTTTATAAGATGAAATGTTGAAATATATACGACATATACTTAACTTGACAACAAGTCCCATGCTTTCCATTTGTCAACTTTTTAATCTAACTTTCTGGTTTTACTTCCCTACTGTCGTATTCTCTTAAAATTCGAAAGCCTTAACTGGTTTTAATTTAATGTTATTTTAATATAAAGTCGCTTCTTATCCGTTATCGCAGAAATATAGATATTATATCTAGTTCTTCGCTAGAATGTTATATTTTCTTTTTTAATATAACTTCCAATCCGGGTTCTCCTTTGTACTTACGGAATCGTTTTACTCGAGTTCGTCTATCTATTGCTCCTTGTAGAACATCTTCAATCCTTACTAAGACTTTCTATTCATTAACTGCTTCATACTCTCATTCTTTCTCGGTTCACATACACGGACTTAAGTTATGTACGAATACAAATTGTTGGCAAAAAAAATCTCCGAAATCGGCGTGTTTGTATGAGGAGAGTTATGAAAGTGGAAGAAGCTAGGCAAGTATGTCAGAACCGTGCCATTTGGCACTCGATACTCTCTGCCTACCCCGTTAGGGATTTGGCGTGAAGATGTGGCTCTGTGTGTACAAATTGTTAAATAAAATAAAATAAATAAATAAAATAATAATTAAGAAAAACTAATTTCTAAGCTGTTTATTGTTTAAAACTATTCAATTTTCGTCTATTTTGTAAAGAAGCCTAAAGAATATGGAGGAATGGAGAAAAATATAGACAAGGAGTTTCAAGTTGCTGTATGACACGACTTGTCAAGTTGCCATAAGACACATTCTAAGATATGGTAAACATATATATAATACACGCGTACACAATGGATAATATATGTATGTTATGTTATATCCAGGCTTATCAGTCAGCGCAATTCTCTGGGTTATCCAACTTAAGCCCACGTTAATTGCTGGGGCCACCTTAATTTGATAGAACCTCCGTCCCACTACAAGGCAAATGGCGTCTATTCTTAAGACGTCTTAGAAAACTTAGATTATTATCGGCAAAAACTAAATTGCTAGTACTAAACAATGTTTATAACACGTTACATCAATTATAACAGTAATAAATATTAGGTAAGAATATTTTGTTTTTCTCATACACAAGTCAAAACCAGATTAGATTAAGACGTTAACAAATTTTAGGATACAATTGAATAGAAATTATCTAAAACATTAATCTGAAAGGCGACAGCTAATGCTGGAAGTTAGACAGGAATTCAATTATCGCTACGCCTTCTGTATTTTATGCAGAAAACTAATTAAAGTCGAGGCTTTGCGTGAATTTGTAATGAGCAAAGGAGATTTTCTGTTAACCGCAGTGAATCTTGGTCAAAAGAATTCCCTCGTGCCTTTTAAGGCATTGCAAATAAAAATTCGATGTAAATGGCGCTCGCTGAAATTCAGCTTTGCAGTGTTTTGCTCGCCTTGTATTTTTACTCGAAAATTTTAGCATTTTTCTAGTATTATGTCAATGACAATAAATCATTAGCAGAGTTGAAATAATGCTGAACGTGCAGCAACCAAGAAATATTTTATTTGAGTGTTTTCACCTAGTGAAACTAATTTTATTAATATTAATGTTCTATCTATAGGTTCAACGTAAGATAGAAATATTAATGAATTATCTGTCTTCTTTATCATTCTGTCTTCTTTATCTCAATTATTAAGTTATCTAAAACCATGGCAGTTATCTGAAATGTGTTTTTTTTCACTAGAAGAGTTTTCTGTTATATGATTGCATTGTGGGGTGGTGCAGCGAAAATACAGATAGGCATTTGCTGTTTTATAGTTATTAAATAATTTCTAGCCGTCCCTATTTTTAACTATTAATAACGATAGTTAGTTTTTTTAGATAAAAATTTTAAAGTCTTAGAATGTCGTTTTACTTTCTTCATCCTTCCTTTTTCATAGCAAACGAGCCTGCCATACATTTAATGGTAAGTGGTTATTGTAGATTGGGGATACCTAAGTCTGCCACTAAATTGTCTTGATAACCACGTGGATGATTTATCGAATCTCAAATCATGACATATTTTGAAGCAATTTTGAGATCGTTCAAATCTGAAATAAGAATCAGCATATCATCCTGCGCAGATGTTCACGACGGCGACGACAGATTGAGTAACTCGCTGCACTCCCCGGCCCCTTGCGTTATTGAATTTGCATTACTCGATAGTCAAATATAGAAGAAAAACAGATGACAGTTTAGAAAAAAATACAGATATGCACATTCGTAGATGTATGGTGTGTATACAGGAGTTTTTTTTTTAAATTTTTAAGTGGCGAAATTCCAGTTCCAATTTTAACAATTTCACGCAGGATCATGATAACTGAGTAAATGTTTTATACGTTTCAGACGTGACAACTGAGTAAATGTCCTATAAACGAATGTTTAAATGGGTATTTTAATCAATTAATTAATGCGTATATACTATAAATAAGCTTTAATGTGCTTCGTCAATTACATTTCTAATTTTAACCTAAGCAATAAGTGTCACCTGATGGAAAGTATTTACTGTTGATAAATACATATATACCGCTGTACGATCAAAAGTTGTTCTTACTTAAATAATATGAGGTCACAATAAAAAAATGGAGGTTGGTGGTAGAAGGGTAAAAATTTAGTTTTGCATGTATTTTTTACGCCAAATGACACTAGATTTTTATATATTAGAAATATGGTTGAGGCGTCATGTCCGTGGGAGCCAAAAACCGACGTTTTGATGATGTTTAATTTGAATATGAGGTATGTATTTAATGATGAGTTTTATTTGAATAAATATTATTATACGAATAATTTATGTATAAAACCAAGCAAAGGACAAATGTAGTAAATGAAGGTATACATTAGTAGAAATAAAAATGTTCCTTTTAGATTAAAGGAGAAAGATGTTATAAGATAAATGAAAATTTTCCTCCCATTGTTCGAGTTAGAGCCGTTTACGAAAATTACACGTAAATTTTCTGAATATATTATATTAGCCTGCCGCATATGACGCATTCGTGTTTGTAGGGGACATATGAAATGGGGTAAATAAATGTAAATTAAATTGCGTTCCTATTCCTTATGTAACTAATATGTCATGCAAAAAGGATAGGCGAAGAGTGGATACTGCTGCCACATCAAAGCTTACAGTACAAATACTAATACTAACATTAGTGTTAGTGTTTTTTTTTAACGTGTGCAAAATTCGGAACGGATACCTGCCGCCCTATGAGCCAGACGGCGGGTTATGGGTTATGAGGGGCTCCAACCCACTAAAAAACACACGGTGTTCCACCTCACCACCGAGTGGCGGAAACGCGGGAACGCCAACGGCACGCTCCCACGAATCCGCCGGTAGTGTCGTTAGTGTTAGTCGTTAATTAAAGAAAAAACACTCGGGTTGCACTCCGGGAGTGCCGGCAGAAGTGAAAACTTGAATATTAACGTTAGACTCGATCGAAACCTAACTTGAATAATAAAATATAATAAATAGAAACTGAAACTGACACCCATTGTCATTACGTATTGCATCCGTCTTACGAATTTTCGATCAGGTCACGTGTCCTGACGCGAGTTTAACATTTTTTACCCATCACAAAAAGTGCACAACTTAAAAAATAGAAATAATGGTTACCATAAATACTTTTTAGTTGCAACAAACATTACACTCCTAAGTAAAGCACTGGGAGCGGAAATATTCAACGACTCAGACACGGCCAGGGACCGCGGAGCAGTGTGCTAACCACATAAATGATGAAGTTAAATAAATCATTAAACATTATATGCGTGTGTATACATATCGCTAATTGATTAAGCTTTTACGAGGTTCTTGTTCCTCACTAGTGAGTTAAGAGATTAGTTTGCTTAGTAGTAATGCGTGAGACAATTTTGATATCTACGTATAATACTTGATATTTACTCATTATCATGATTAAGACGTAATTAAACATCTTCACATAAATCAATTTTTATGTTCGGTTGATTCGTATTTTTGCAGGCATATTAAAGTAATTATGGGGAGAGTAGATAATAGGTTCATTCCTCGTCTCATCTCAAAAAAGACATAGAGATAAACATAAAACGTATCACCTTATTATCGATTAAAATACAATTGACTCATGTAATGAATATAATAGACTGATAAACAAGTATGATAATTATATGTGATAACATGTATGCCACGAATCTAGATATTATACTATATTCAAATAATTCGAGGTTTTCATAATATTCAACCATCGATTGCGGTTTTCGGTTTTACAGCATTAGGTTTGTTTGTTTGCGTACAAATTTCTGTAATTCTCTTAATACAGGTTAATTTGATGTTTAAATGGTTTCATTAAATAATATTCACGGCTTTGGTATCATTTGTGTACACACACATCTCTGTGTTAAAATAAGGTTACCACAAATTGACCTGAATTGTGACAATATAACATAACTTACCTTTCCATAAACTATATTTTACCAACTGTAACTCCGGTAGCTGCCTGGTGATCTATCTAGTGTTTTATTCCTCTTTCGCTTGGTACAAAGATAATTGGCGTTCACTCGCCCCTTTATTAATAAACGTTCGCACTCTATATACCAGGCCATTCGTAAAGTTTTACTAAAAACGTTTCCTAATATACGCTCGCATTCTATATAGTCACATACTAGGCCACTCAGAAAATTTTACTAATAAAGATTTTTGTATGGCACTTTGGCCAGTTATAATTTGAAAAAAAAAATGATTATTTATAATAATAGATTTGGTCCAAATTTAAATTTCTTGTACATTTTTTTACCAGCATTACGTCGTGTATGATGGAAATATGTATCCTCCTTGGCTTGGAAACATTTTCGAGCAATGATAAATTTACACGACTTCAAGTCCTACTTGACAACTGGTTGAAAAAAATGATTCAATAAAATCGACGAATCACATATAGGAAGTTTCAGCAGAATCTGCTAATTGGATTGGGAAATGTTCATGATATTCTACACCACCTTGGCGTAAAGAAAATTCTTTTGTGCTGGGTACCCCACAGCCATGATATGACTGATAAATTCAAACAAGGTTTTTTCCTCCGTGTTTACAATACTATAAATACAGTAGCATCAAAGCGACCGAACACGGGTGTTTGAGATCTTTTGGTCCCCCGTGACAATGCGCCTGTGCATTCCGTGAACTTTCTAGACTAATCCCTGATTTGACTTTGTATGATTTTCTCTTGTTCCCTTAAATTAAAAACCAGGGGATGGTTTTCACTTTAAATTTTAGGGGATATATTTCAGATTCAGATTGCTAGAAAATGTGACTATGTGTTGAAGACTGGAAAATGCGTTTAAAAATTGTCAAGAGCTTTGTATACACACAGATAGCAAGTTTTATTAAAATATTTAATAAATAATGTGACATTTATTTTATCATAACTTGAAATCTTCAATGAAAAGTGGCAATAATTGAATTAATATATTTATTTATTGTCCTAAACTAAAAACTGTTCATGTGAAAGCTGTTCAGACGAAATTACGCAACCACAACAACAACGAAGGTTTCACAGAAGGGAAAATGTAATTTTCTAGAACATTTCAACATTGTGTAATTACTTTCCGGGCAATTGATCGTGTACTGGGCTTTCAGGCCCATTCATTCAGTCATCCGGTTTTTTGGGCTAACCCCATTTTGTTTGTTTTCTTTTTCGCATCCTCTACAACATACACATATATTATTTGTAAATAGTGTGTAAATCGAAATGTTGTAACAAAGAATTGTTGTAAAGTGTAAACTTACATTATATCATAAACTTACACACAAAGCGAATCTTAGTCTTCAAGGGTACCAACGCATCTTTGGTTAAAGTAGTCTTAAGTATGATTTATTCGTACTTGGGAATGATAATGTGATTAATCACAGAAGTGATTACCATGTGCGCATGTAAATATATATATATTATAATAGTTACTAGAAAATACAGTTAAATTCCAATATGTCTAGAAAAACTGCCAGAATTTTTGTAGTAGTAGTTTTTTGTTATCATTTGCACTTTCAAGCTTAATTTTAATCCGTAGCAGATATTCCCTACTAACGAAGACAACCTAAAGTGCCAGTTGTTAGTTATAACAATATAATATAATACGTATTTCTCACTAGTTATAGCGAGAAATACGTATTAGCTTCATGGCCATTCGACCCTTTAGTCAAGAGGACAGCACTGAAGTGGATGTCATAAAACATTGTTTACAAAATAAAATGTATAAGAGCATGCTTATTTTTCGTTTTTTGGCTTTGGGGATACGAATCTTACAAAATGAACACAGATTTCTTGAAATAAATGTCGCACTCGCGCACGAAGGGTTCCGTACAATTAATTGCGTATAAAAAACGACAAAAAATTACGTTATATGGGAGACCCGCTTAAAAAATTATTTTATTCTATTTTAGTATTTGTTGTAATAGCGGCACCAGAAATACATCATCTGTAAAAATTTCAACTTTCTACGTGTCACGGTTCATAAGATATAGCCTGGTGACAGGCAGACGGGCAGACAGACGAACAGCGATATCTTAGTAATAGGGTCCCGCTTTACCCTTTGGGTACGAAACACTTTTTTTTCTAGTCTTTTTTTGTTGTGTCAAGGTAGCATACGAGCAAGCAGTCCATCTGATGGTAAGTGGCCACTGCCGCCCATGGACGTCAGTAATCATCCTCAAGTACGATTGACTTATCCTAATATATACCTCAAGTAAGTTTGATCACAGATGCGTTGCTTCTAAGCACTAAGATTTTCACCTCTCGTTTAAGTATAGCCGGCTACCACGCCTCTCCATACCGAAACACAAGCATTGCTTCACGGAGGATTATGAGGGTGACGGTGGTACCTCCCCGGTCGAGTTACATGAGCTCTACCACCTGGCAGATAATTAATAATTGTTGTCAAAGATAGTGTGAAAAAATTTAAGACAGATGGACGGACATGCATTGCTGTAATGCATTGATATTTATCTCTTGAAATTGCTTAAATGCTCGGAAACTGTAATGTTTAAAACTCATACATTATATTGTTTTTAATGTTGACAATTGCTCGATAAGACCTAATGCATATTCGAGAACACGTTCAACACGTGTTATCGAAACTTTGCTTGAAGTTATAATTCATAATGTTTTGGTATTATATTAAGATAATGCTGATTTAGATGATTTGCTGTCTAATTATTATTTTATTTACACAATAGTAGTTTACAGTATTTTTCGTTCTATATAGCTTCGTTCTATGTAGTTTCGTTTCGTTCTATATAGTTCTATTCGTTCTATATAGTTAGTACCTAAACGTCTGCTGTACAGGTCTAGGTTACAAAGGCCTATCAACATTTGAAATTAACATCAAAATAAATGGATTTAATGGTTCCTCTTGAGACATGAAATATTCTTTTTATCTTAATCTACGGCTATAAATCTGATCAACCACGTCTCTTCAGCGAATTATTTTACCTCTGATTATGAGGGCGCTCTGTTCCTACATTTACAATACCTACAGAACTCTTCGTTCCAACTAGTATTTAGTCGATTATTGTGTATAACGTTAAGGACTATGAAGAAAAAAAACGTCGTGAATAAAATGCTAGTTGTAATTCACCGTTCATAATCCACCTAGAATTAAAGGAACTGATTTTTTAGGCGAATTATTATTAGTACTATTACATTACCCTTTCTTTATATATTATTAGCTTGAGCCTTCGGAGGGATACAGGGTCCCTTTGTGTTCTCTATGGGCTTTACAATGGTGAACGCTCCAGTGAACGGTTCGACCTAATGCATACGTCACCTTTCCAACGTCGCACCACTCACCGAAGGACGAGGTTTCATCCATGTCAGTTAGGCTCGTGACATAAGGTTCTTAAAAAATTGCGAAAAGAGCTCTTGTTTAAAACCAAATATGTATTTGCGGTCGTTCTGGTGCTGCAAATTAAGAACATTTGGAGACATACCATCAGGAGACCCGTCTGTCTTATCTATTTTTTTTTAGATTTTTGGGTCCAGATTATATAAGAAATAAATAAGAATGTAACACTTTCTGCTCTCGCACTAGAATTACATTATTTTTAAACATACCAAATAACTGACAGATATTGATAACCATTTTTAGAATCATAGTGGAGAAGGCGCATGCAACAGTTCAGAATATAATTAGTCCATTTTCTTTTCGCAATTATATAAATATATCATTCCTCAGTCGAATGCTAACATAAATCTGAAATTAAACGCAACATACGCACCGCCAATTTTCACCCTTAGGTGCGACCAACTATATTACCAACTATATTACCAACTATATTATAAATTCGATTATAGTTATACCTAACGTTGAGCAATTCTATGAGGGCAATGAGGAATGCGTTGAGCATTACCTATTTATAATGTTGTAATTGATGTTTATTTTCTCGTATCTTTAAGTCAGAGGTTTCAAAGAGTTTTTATAGAATGTGTGTTTTTAACGATTGCTCTACCTTATTTTGCCTTATTTTCGCTCGTTTGAACTATAATAGATACAGACTTAACAATCGTAAATTTTTAAGAATAAATCAAATAAATATTTTCTGGAAAAAAAATATTATCTCCACTATTATTGCGCTCCGGATGAATAAATTATATTAAATTCTTATTTACATTTCAAGATTTTTACAATAGTATACCACTGTAAAATTCGGACAATGCTAGAAATTGGGCATAAATTCAATTTAAATATTAATAAAGTTCGAGAGCATATTTGCGATTCAATTGTTGATAAAATTGTATGGAATATGGAACACGTGTGAAAAACGCACATCACTGTACTACAATACACTACAATACAATACAAAATTGGACAATTAAGGGCTATTGTTTTGAAGTATCAATCTTGACTGTCCGCTTATGTTTAAGTTCATATGCACTTCATATGCAAGATTTTTTTGTATTGTTTTGTGTTTCGGATTGGAGAGGCGTGGTTGCTGGCTGTACTCGTACTTAAACGCGAGGCGAACATCTTAGACCTCAAGGGTAGCAACGCATCTGTGTTGCAACGCATAGTCAATCTCAAGTACGATTTAATCGTACTCGACGATGATCACTAATGTCCGTGGGCGGCAGTGACCACTTACCGTCAGGAGGACTGCATGATCGTTTCCTACCTTCATACGATAAAAAGTGTTGTCTGTTTTACAGGTATATACAAAATCACAGTAAACAAATCCCGATTTTTGTTCAGTAGTGAGCGCTTATTTGGCACGCGTCCCAGTTAAGGCGAGAATTTGAACCGCAATTCCAATGAACTTGTCAGCGACACTAAACTTTTTTACTTTTATAGACTAATGTTTTTTACTTCTCTGTTGTAAAACTCGGACCGAGGTCAATATGTGTCACGTCGAACTGGAAGTGAAAATTTATTTCAATAGATGGCTTTAGAGAGTGAAAAATGTAACACGATTGGGAATAAAGTCAAATATACAGTGAAACTGCAGCTCATGTACATCTATAAATTTTTTGAGACAGAATTGTCATTGCTAGATTAGACAACAACAAAGTATATGGTTTACACGGGTAATTCTTCCACCACTCGGCGTAAAAGGTAGCAACGAAGCCACGTTTCCAGTTAGAAAATTATCTATTACTGGCCACCATTAAAAATATATCTATCCCTAAAAATAGACCAATAATGAAAATTGTAAATTATTTTTTCTTTTTTGTTTTTTTTATGTCGGTTCAATTTTTTTTACAAAAAAATTATAAAGTTTATCTTTAGAAACGTTTTAAACAATAGCAAAATTATAATTTATTTGAATTATTTGTTACAATAAAAACTGCTTATTATATTCATATTCATAAAAACTATTATAGTCATATTTTGAGAAAAAATCCAGGGTAATATAATATGCTGAAGATATATGGAAAATATTAGAACCCCCTTTTATTTTTCATTTTATTACTTTATAGTATTTGGTGTATAGGTACGTTATTTTATTAAATTACAGAACCTTGCGTTATATCAAAGTCCGAAGTTTAGGTTTGTACAAGCAAACTAGGAAGGATGCCAAATGGGAACCTAAAGCAAATACTTAATTCTTCGAAAATGCTTAGTCTTCCGGAAAACAAACTGGTTCACGGAAATAGCTACTTATTCGCAACAAATACACTGCCTTAGGATTATTGTTTGTCAGAAGTTATAAATATTTTCTATGAATGTACTATGAACTACTATTATGTACTATGAAAGTTACAAGTCATAATCAAATGAATGTCGGTAAAACTGACCAACATGGCGAGTTGAAACTTAGTTGTAATAAAGATAATAACTAACTAATATACCAAGAAAACGAAACAAAGTGGTTTACCGTTGATTTGTAAAAATTTGTGAAAAACGCGTTTTTTTTTTAATTGTATCTACAGATAATGCGTAAAAGGAAATTCTGTAAATTTGCTAATTTAAAGAATTACTTTAACTTAATGTAATTTTTTGTGCAGTTATGAGACTCATTAAAGTTCGAGAGAATGTTCATTCGTTGACACAATTAGTACCTTCCAGCTTGATATACCCTTTCCGTTACACCCTGTGTATTCCTTAGGTAATATAAATATTCTTTGATGGCATATCACTGTCTCCTCCGAGCTATATATACATAATTTATACGTACTGTAACATATAATACTCGTAAGTCACTCTACAGTTTAGATACAAGTCATTAACATTGGAACTTGGATGAGCATCTTCAAGTCAACAATTAGAGCGACACTAATTGATAACAGTTGGGCGTTTTCCAAGTGCACTGACCACGGCCATCTCGTTAAGTGCTTGTTGAGTTATGAGTTACGTAGTAACTGAGTAATCTATAACCGCCTTTTCAATAGTAAAAAATAGACAAAATGGTCCACGCCTCAACAAAACTGGGATACAACGTGCCTAAAGCATACAGCAATGTGAAAAAATCTTTTTTTCTTTTTTAAAAGCTTTTGGCTTTTTTTTTCTAAGGTAGACCTTAGCCTAAAATAGGCACTCAAAGCCGATGTATGTATTTATATGATAAAAAAAATACCAAACAATTTTGTATTGACGTTCATCTAGAGTATTTCATGTACCTTATGATGAATAAAAATTTTTGAATTTGAATTTTGAATTTACACACTGGGAACAGAATAAACAAAACTGGCATATATAGTAGAAGTGAAACTTCAATGGGCAGGTAGAAAAACCAATAGCAACGTACAAGTGGAAAAACGAATGGCAACGGACAAGTGGAAAAACGAATAGTTACGAATAAGTGGAAAAACGATTCGCAACGTACAAGTGGAAAAACGAATAGTAACGGACAAGTGGAAAACGATTCACAACGAACAAGTGGAAAACTAATTGCAATAACATTTTAACTTCACATCTTATGGGCAGATTGTTAATGTACTTGTCCAATTTGAAAACTTACGAGTATAAAGAAGTTTCACTCCAGAACGATCCCAGGAATTCCAAATGATTAAGATAAAATGGAATACAATTAAATAATTGGCTAAGTGTATAAAGGACTCTGAGTTCAGAACCTGCTGCTGCTCATTCTTCAAATAGTTAAATAAATAAAATATATTCGCCAGGTGGTAGAACTCGTTTAGTTCGTCCGGGGAGGTACCACCGCCATCCTCATAATACTGCGTGAGGAAATTTTTGTGTGGTATCCGGCTATACTTATGCACGAGGCGAACATCTTAGTCCTCAAGGTCTCCA
>DWNR01002492.1:0-12982 GCA_018250455.1 Polygonus leo
CCCCTGTACCAAATTTCAAGTTTCTAGGTACAGTAGTTTCGGCTGTGCGTTGATATGTCAGTCAGTTAATCAGTATTTTATATATATAGATTATGTGAGATGTAGGTATGGTATGTAACCCAAAACATCTGCAAACATGCATACAAAAAAAACAGACGAGCAGAGAAATTTCTTCTTCGTCTGATTGAACTGAAAATAAACTTTTGAAATAGCATCTATAATATTCTTTGGCGTTTAAACAGAGTTGTTGAAAAATAGCTACGTATTAAGGTAAGGTGGGTATAAAAGTTTCTTAAGTTGGAGTGAAAAATCTTTTTGGTTACGTTACATTTTATTGTATTAGGGTAGCAAACGAGCACGCAATCCAATTTTTTATCGTTTAAAGGTAGCAAACGAGCATGCAGCCTACCTGATGGTCACTGCCGCCCATAGACTTTAGTAATCATTCCTAAGTACGATTGGATGGTACATGAGGTTGACCACAAATGCGTTGCTTCCCTTGTGGACTCGTATGTTCCCTTCGTATAGCCGGCAACCACGCTTCTCCAAACCAAACCATTAATTGCTTTACAAAGGATTATGAGGTCGAATTGGTCGAACTACACGAGTTCTACTACCTGGCTAAATACATCTTGTATGCTCTAGTGTTTTTCAAACTTTTTAAGTTATTACCTTTGAACCGATGTAGCCAGTATTTTCCCTCACAGGCGGTATCTTCGTGAAGGAAAATCCTGGCTAAAGTTTTTACAGAGTGTTATAACTAACAAACGATACTAAGACTCGTAGGTAACAAGTGTTTAAATTGCAAATACTTGCATTTATTTAATACGATAATAGTAATTTCATGTATAGAGGTTATCCAATTTATATTACCATATTTCGGTATTTTGTTGGTAGGTATGTTATTAACATAGTAGATATGGTTTTGTAGAATTTTTAAGTCTTCAAGTAAAGAATTCTAAATTCGGCTAGGTAAGAGAGTTTATGAACCCTTCGAAGCGAAGGTTTCCGTACCAACTTTCGTTGTAACTTGAAGCGTTAGATGGCGTTGTACTAAAATATGTTTTTGGCATAATACCATAGTTTCGAAATATAACTTTTTATGTTTAGTATTTGTAGCTACTTTTTGGTAGAAGTTTGCTGGACAGCCATAATTTATATTCAAAAAATATTATAAAACTAGAAAAACGTACTATAACAAGAAATATCCAGAAAATGTCTCGTTACGCCTTTTTAGATCTCGCTCCCTCTCATCCCGCTCAGTGCGTGTAGCGCGCGATAAGGAACTTCGTTCCAAAACATATACAAGAAATAGAGAAGCGGCTTTAGAACGCTGAACATTTCGTTTAAAATTCAAATAGCGAATATCGTTTGTTTACTTCTTTTACAAAGCAATCTTGCCAGTTGTTAGTGGCCGGTTATAACTTTAAAAACGTCAATTTGGCCCAGGAGTCTTTTTCCTAGAAAGAAAATTCTAAATTCTAAAAAGAAATTTCTAGAATATAGATAGGTTACTTAGTATTCAGTCTTAATGAAATAACGTATGCAATTTTCCAGTGTAAAATCCTTTGTATGATATTTCAAAAGATGGCCTTCAAACCGCTCCGTCTTAATATTCTTTGCATGATGAACATCGAATGTAAAGACGTACATTGAACAGATATTATTTGTATAACAGTAAATACTAATTGCTTATTCATAAACGCTTAATTACAGCATTACCTACTCAATTATCTAAATTGCTTAACGGTGGATGGTACAGTAATCGCGCACTTGATACTCATCTTCTGTATCAATCCGATTTTTTTTTAAATCGTATAAAGGTAGCAAACGAGCTTGCAGTCCACCTGATGGTAAGTGGCCGGCAACCACACCTCTCCAAACTGAAACACCAAACCAAAAAATTGCTTCACGGTAGTTTGTAGGGTGGCGGTGGTACCTCCCCGGCCGAACTCAACAAGTTCTACTACCTTGCAAAAAGTTATTTATTTCAAGTTGGTTCATTTAGCACTCTTTGTGAACGTCTAGAAACTACTGGGGGAAAGTTCATTACACATAAGCCTACGTATGCAGGCCTATGTCTGTATGTCTGACATATAGCAAAGAAGTGACAAAGTTCTCCAGGTGCCAGGTTTGCTGATGGTTTAGTTATTAGATTAATATAGTTGATTAATTTAGATATAAGTTGGAACTCGTTTAGTTCGATCGGGGAGGTACCACCGTCACCCTCCTAATCCTCCGTGGAGTAATTCTTGTGTTTCGGTTTGGAGAGGCGTGGTTGCCGGCTATACTTATACACAAGGCGAACATTTTAGTCCTTAGGGGTAGCAACGCATCTGTGATCAAACTTTGATTGAATTGTGCTAGGGGATGATTTTGATTACTGATGTCCAAGGGCGGCAGTGACCACTAACCATCAGGTGGACTGCATGCTCGTTTGCTCTCTTCATACGATAAAAAAATCAACCTCTAATAGGATGGAAATATTACAGACGTGTCGCCACAGCTGAGGACTGATATAATCATAACTTGTATTACCATAATCGATAACCGTACAAAATGCTAATAAATTGCTGCGTGGCAAAAACGCGTGTGGCAGTAGTATTGCCCTGAAATGTCACTACTGACCATTGACATTAGTAACGAAACCAAGTTCAATTGAATCACCTGATTCTAAGGACTAAGATATTTGAGAGGACTAAGATATTTGGGTCGTGTTTAACTGTTGCATTGCGTGTATTATCTTGGTTAACAACCTCGCCACGCCACGCCAGTAGGGTCACTCTGTATTTCCGTCAACAAAGTTTCGGATCCGTCCGAAAGACATAACGTAAATCAGCTGTATACGCTACTCTGTATGACTTACGGACGGCAAGGTTTCGAATGGCCTTAAAGCTATACTGAGTACGCTTTATCTGTCAGGTGACATAAATCGTTAATTCTCTGTTAGTTTAGGCAGTTTTACTCTTTCCGTAAGGTCATACAGAGTAGGAAATGCGCGAAACTTTGTACAAAACTGTGGATATTGGGCGTGACCCTCCAGAACCGAATCATAATTTCTTTACGGAGGTTTATGAGGAATATGAGGATGGCAGTAGCCGATCAAGCAGGTATCTCGGTCGAACAATGAAATTGCTTATCATTATGAATGTCCATCTACTCACATAATTGCAGAGGTTTATTATAATAATTGACCTGTTTGATTCTGTTTATATCATACATACGCAGGTAAATATTTAAAGAGATAGTTTGTCGTAAAAATCGATTTGAAAAATCGATCTTTTCTAAAACTTATTAGTTTATTCTTCTTCACTTCCACATTTGACCAGTTTAGATAATACTAGTTTCTGTTACAATTACTATGCTACAGTTTAGTAAAAATCAAGACTGATTACTACCGAAATAGAGAAACGATTACAATAGCAATACGGGTATTTTCTGCGAAAAATTAAGATGGCTATCGAAATATATCTCGAATCGATATCGCTTATTATCGATATCGATTCGAGACATTCTTTGTAGTGACATAAATAAATATAATCATATTATTCAGACTATAATTAATTAATTACATTTTAAGTAAGGAAAAGAATTGCTCCATAATTTCGTTGTGTATCTTTCGATATTGACTGCTTAGTGCGATGTCCATGTCACGACAAGATTCCAGTCAAGTTGTCGCAAACTTTACCTACTCGCATATGACATGATATCACATTAAATCACTTGCATAGTATTCAAAGAAGTCATATGTTGAATCAGCTTTTTCCAACATCCACGAGTAAGTACCTCATTGCTTAGTAACAATGCACCGTTAACATTTAATGTTCGTTGAAAAATAGCTCAATAAATTCGTGATAGCTTATATTTTGTCAGTGAAAGTTTAAATTATGTCGTGTAACTGTGTATATGCAGAAGTTAATTTAGAGGTAGATGGGGTTTTATATTGGTTAGAAATAAGAATTACCAATTCACACTTGGCCAGCGTAGTGGACTATGGCCTAAATACTTTTTATAGTGCGAGGCATCATTTGGTTTGTAAACTCTTTAACTGACTTAAAATGGTGATGCTCGGTTCGGTTAAACTCTTTTAGATATACTTATAGGCAGGCGGGCAATATTTTCGCTATGCTAAGCTGCTTGATATTTTCAAAATTATTCCAATCATACTCGTATATATCTAGTTGCATGGATACGGCGAGATTCCGTGACCACGATTTATGCAACTGGACAATCCATGCGAAATATCCACATTCAAAAAACCGCTTAACGTGAGCAACCGTGGCAAAATAAAATTAAAAATGTGCAAATTCCGCGATGAAATTAGTTAAAATCATATATATCTAGTGTTTCAATGGTATTTATTATGTGATTATAATTATGTGCCAATGGGAATAAACGTGGATCGATCTCTTAGGAGATATTGGTATTTTCTGCGTTTTTCTGCAACTGGATGTTATAAAAGTACATTCCGATTGTTTACAAAGCCACCTATTCGTACGGAACCCTTCGTGTGCGATTGAGTAGCAGTTAGCAAATTATTCTAAGATTAAAATACCTACTAGCTTATTTACCAGGCTTCGCATTTGGCATTATTTTGTCGTCTATTTTCAATTTATAGTGTACAACATTACATGATAGCGTTAATTAATTACGTGTAACAAACACTCATACTTATTTATAATATATAATAGATGATATTAAATAAAAGCGACATCACTTACTGTGTTTAATGACATGTACAGTACGTATATTATGCAACTGTAACTGAGGATATAAAAAGTAATATTGTTTATCTATCTCTAGATATATGTATAATCAATCAATCAATATTTTATTGTGTACAGGTACAAAGGATCATATATTACAAGACTACATTGAGTTTACTGTCAGTGAATATATGGCGTGCAATTTTAAATTTATAATAATAAAATTAAAATTGAAATTATTAATCAATTTAAAATGAATATTAGCAATTTTATACAATGTCAATTTATAAGATGTCATGATTGTAATTTTATTAATTACATATACTTATGTCAAAAATACGATTTGATTTAATATACGATTAAATAATAATTATTTATGAGCAATTTATCGTAATTATCATTAAACACATGTTTCTCGTTCAGGAATTTATCAACATTGCAGTAGCATTTATTTACCAGGTTTTTCTTGAGATGTAGATTCAGATATTTCTTGATGTTGAGATTTTAAATTGTATGAGGTAGATGATCAAATTTGGTGGTACTAATTACTTGTACTCTAAGATATTCATACGAATTGTAATTATTTTTTGATCTCCTTAGACACTTTGTATATTTTTTCACTAAAAAAGTGCAAAATAGTGCAATGGTGGAGGTCTGGTTACGCGCGTCACAGAAAAACTACTTGTTGTAATGTTTTAATTTAGTCTTCTTACTTCTAATTCTTACCCAGTTGGTCTCTGTTTAAAAAAAACAACGGGTAGCACTTCGAGAGTGCCGGCAGAAGTGAAAACTTGAATATTAACTTTAGAGCATTTTTATATTTTGGAATGGTTAGGGAATAATTTTGCACAAATTGCTTTATTTATCAGTATATAAACATTCACCATAATTTTGTGGCAAAATATAATATTCATTTATTGCGCTATCGTACATAAACATGGCAATTTATATTACATTAAAAATTTAAAACTAACAAAAAATTTACATTAAAAAGTTTGTCAAGAAAATCAACTTGCATCCATAATTTCAGATAACTTTTACGACTTTTTTACAGAATTTTAAGACGACTCTTAAATAATAATTGAATAAACGAATCGAAAATTCGAAAGACGGAGTTTAGTCTTACGAATTTTCGATCAGATTACGTGTCCTGACGCGAGTTTAACATTTTTTACTTATCACAAAAGGTGCACACCGCCGCTAAATAAGTTTTCACTTCAAAAAATATTGCAATATCTTTACTTAATTAAAGTATATGGAACGATTTCTTTATAAAGCATTGCACAGGAAGTCGATAAGGTACCTAAGTACTAAATATAGACCGGCAAGTTATATGAGGCCGCTAATAAACTTGCACTAAGTACGTGGACTATTAACGTAATCATAGTAATATTAATATAGCTATACTAACTGACTCGGCAAACGTTGTTCCGTATAAGATAAAATATTGCAATCGGGCTTAAAAAGGGGGGTCGGTGGTGTAAGGGTGAAAATTTATTGTAAAAATACTTGTAGTATTTTGTGATGTTTGTTGTTAAACTTAAAAAAAATTGGATACGATATTACAAGGTAGTAGAACACATGTTCATAGTTCGACCGGCGAAGTACCACCGCCACCCGTGAAGCAATTTTTTGTGTTTCGGTTTGGAGAGGTGTGGTTGCCGGCAAGAGGCGAACATTATACAAGAGGCGAACATCTTAGCCCTCAGGGGTAGCAACGCATTTGTGGTCAACTTCACGTACTATTCAATCGTACTAAGGGGTGATTAGTCGTACTAATGTCCTTAGGCGGCAGTAACCACTTACCATCAGGTGGACTGCATGCTCGTTTGCTATCTTTAAAAGATAAAAAAGGGCCACATTTATCACCCAGTCGTATAAAAATAGCCTACGACCTATTCTCAGACCTACCAAATATACACGAAAAAATCATAAAAATCGGTCAACCCGGAGGAGGTCGACGAACACCGTGACACGAGTTTTTTATATATTAGTCTAGTTGACCCGGCAAATGTTTTGCCATATAAAATATTAGCTGTGCCCGCGGCTCCGCCCGCTACCCCCCGTTTTAGGGGGAATTTTTATGGCCTAAAACACGGCCGGGGATCGTCTCGACAGATTAGTCAAGTTGGCATCAAAATCCGTTAAGCCGTTTTTACGTGATGCGCGGTCAAATAAACAGACAAACAGACAAAAATTCTAAAAACTGTTGGAACGTGTTCTGTTATCGATCCTAAGTATCCCCAGCTAACTTTTATTTGAATATATTCCATGTACAGACTTTCGACCCTCTTTAGCTTTATTATATGTATAGATAGATAATAGTATTTTTCTGGAAATAAAATATACTTTAGGAAATAAAATATATTCGCTGATAATATACTTCGTTTTCTATCGGTGAAAGAAATTTTGAAAATCGGTTCTGTAGTTTATGAGTTTATTCCACATATACAAACAAATAAATCTTTCCACTTTATAGTATTAGTGTAGATATGTATATCCATGTCCATGTTCAAATCCCAAGCTCGCTCCCACGCTCATTTTTCAAAAATTACGTACGGATTAAAATTTTATTATCACTAGATTTTCGGTGAAGTAATCTACACATTGTATTGTGTTTTTACATTAGTATTGGATGATATTGGCAAAAATATTGTTAAACTATTTATAGGACTTTAGTAAAAACTGGTCTATTGTGAGACAGACTCGCGCACGAAGAGTTCCGTACCATCATTTTTAAAAAGGGATAAATGTCACGTTTGTTTGCATGTATGTATGCCCCACTTAAATATTTTATTTTAAATTTGAAATACATCATTTGATAAAAAATCAATTGTCTAGCTATCACAGTTTATGAGATACAGCCTGGGGACAGACAGACGGACAGCGGAGTCCTAGTAATACTCTTTTTTAAAGACGAATTTATTCCAGAATCTCAATTTTAAAATACAAAACACAACGGCAAAGTTACATAAGGAGGCCGCATTATAGAATAGGTTCCTGCATATAAGTAATTCCTTAGTCACGAAAACACGACAATTATCAACATTGAAATTTTGTAACATTGCGTACACAGATATATTAATATATCTGTGATTGTGTACAATATCATTTTTTATGAAGTATATTTTTTAGGGTTCGCGTACCTATAAGGCGCTCACGGGAACCTTTTACTAAGACTTCGCTGTCAGTCAGTCCGTCCATCTATCACAGGGTTCTTAATACACAAATACTTTATTACAGAATGTGTATTATTATGGCTGCATTTACAAGAAATACTAAAAATAAAAAAAAGTTCTTCATTACAATTATACCTTTACTATAAAATACGGCCTAGTGCGAGTCGGACACGAAAGGATTTCTTACCATTATCTATAAAATATGATGTAACTTAAACTTAAACTTGTAAAAATTTACGGTTTCCGCAATTATTCCTTTATATGTGCTGTAAGACGTTGCCTCGTACCAAATTTCAAGATTCTGAGTTCACGGGAAAGTACCCTGTAGGTTTTAATTTCCCTTGCGAGTTTGCGGAATTTGAAAATTTGCGGAATTTGCGGCATAAACGGCTGTATCTTTTGATTGCGTTGGCTTAGAAGTTTGATTTTTTCACAGCTCTAAGGGACAGTAGACCTGAGTATTTGATATAAATTTCAGCTTAATACCTCCTTGCGTTCCTGAGAACAAGGATCTTGACAGTCAGACGGACGGACAAAGTAATCCTATAAGGGTTCCGTTTTTTCCTTTCGAGGTACTGAACCCTAAAATATAAATTACTCGTAGTACAACATCATCTAGTTATTCATCATTTATACATATATGTACATCCGAAGATGATCACCGCCAAGTGGACCATAATTGGTAATTGGAATAGGAAAGGAATAAATATTATTATGTTTTGGGATGAACTTTTGAGGGACTGAGTTATTAGGGATTATGGAGACCTGGCATTTCGATCACCCCCTACGTTGTGGCAGCCGGTAACAAGCCGCTTACTGAATAGGTTCCAACAATATAGCAGTTGCCTGGGAGCAACATCTACTCGTACATGAGGGGGCTCGGGGTAAGATTTCATTATTGTGGGGTAGTCCTAATAAGCGTGCCTTTTCGTTATTACGCCACTGGTTGACCGGCTAAGGCAAAAGCGGAGATATTGGTTCTCTCAATCCACTCCGCTTTCCGGAGATGACCACAGAGGCCTCCCCGGAATGATTAGCGTTACTAAACTACAAAATGTGATAACAAATAATAAAAAACAGTGGCACACCGGGCGTGTCGACAGTAGTAAAAAGTTGAACGTGTATATTTTATGAATATAAATAATGATTATTAATAAAACAAAATAAATTAATTATTAAATAATTATTTTAATTATTATATTACTATTCATTAAATAATATAATAACTAATAATTTAATTCAATTATTGTTATTACATAATCAAATTAATCATTATATAATTCAGAGTTATATTAATCAATGTTTTTCAAACCAAACTCAATTCACGTGCAAACTCGTGAGGTGTCGGTAACAGTGCCGCGAGTTGAATGTTTTTTTCTCAGCATTCAAAACCCCAACGCGCCTAAAGAAGTCTTCAAATCAATACAGAATAATTTAGTTCTACAAACTTTTTAAAAATATGTATGTTGTACTTTTGTATCCACTATCTATTATCGTCCGATGAATTACGATTAAAACTATGTGTCGAACATTCTTGTCACAGCGCCACAGTACGTACGCAACAGTTCATGTGCCAGTGTCATGAACGACTCGCACTTGGCCTTGTATTAGTTCTAGCTGATGTAGCAAACGTCGTTCTGCCATATAAAGTATCAATTTTACCCGTTTTTGCAACATTTTTCGTTGATACTCCGTTCCTATTAGTCGTAGTATGATATTAAATAGCCTATAACCTTCCTCAATAAAAAGACTATCCAACACCAGAAGATTTTTTAATTCGAATCAGTAGTTCCTGAGATTAGCGCATTCAAATAAACAAACATATTCTATAATTTTATAATATTAGTATAGATTAGCAAACCTGATTCACTTCGATGGGCGTAAAAATAAGTTCTGTTGATCTGAACGCTACCAAACTTCATAGGATCACTTGATAGACCAATCTGAACATTTCCTTTAAATTTTACCAAAATCAGTCCAGCCGTTTCGGAGTCTATAGGAAACATTCATACAAACGGCCCTTTTATAATAGGTACGTGGTATATCGGACATAACTACTAGGCAAGCATCATTTTTCTATTAATAAAAATGTTACTTAAATGTGTTTCAAAACTTGACAGGACCTATTTGTTGTAGAATCCAGATGAGACGATCAAGGAGAATGGGGAGGTTCGTACGGGCAACGTCACATACGGTATCGATGACAACCCGTCCTGGTACCTGTGCATCTTTATGGCTTTACAGGTAAATTCAACTTTGATGATATTATTTTCATAATGTATATGCAGCAAATGCAGTCCAATATGGTAAGTGGTTACTTGTTCAACCAAAGATAAGATTGAAGTGACGGTTCTACGCTCAAAAGTCGCTCAGTAGACAAAGACACCGCTCTGTTAAGACATATCCACGTTTAATTAGAAAAAAAAGCCTGCGTGTTTCAAATACCGCATACCGCAATTTATCTTTATAATTAAAAATGAATTACAAAATGTTCAAGCGTAATAGGTGTGAATGTGAGTTTAGAGATGGGGTGCAATGCACTAGTTATGTACTCCACCCTGATTTTCTCTGTGTCGGGATAACCGACATAAAGTCATTATGACAGTGCAGCGCTTGCAAAAACTCTAGACCAATAGCTGTAAGGAACTCCGATATGTAAAATATTCAGCGTGAGCTGAAGAACCTGTATCATAGATGATAACCATGGCGCTTGTGCAACGCGTGAAGGTAATACGAGAAGAGATAACTGATTTAAAATCTATGAAAGTTGATATCAGGGACGTGAAGTCTTCGGTCGAATCTTTTCGCCGTGATTTCCTCAGGAGAAAATTGGATCTTCAGGAGCAACAACAACGCATAGCCCCGTTGGAGCAGATAGTAAATGAGAATGAGCAGCGGTTTCGCCTTAATATTATTGAAATTAACGGTGTACCAGTTCCAACCTGGGAAAACTTATATATATTTATAATTACATATTTATAATCTATATACAATTTTAGATATATAGGTATATATCTGAAATTGGAGATATGATACGCTTTTAAGTCGCCAAGGAACACAAACGTTATATCAGATATCAGGATATCTAAAATCATCATATTTTCTGTGCTGGGCTGTAAGGTCATATAAACCATTTACAGTGACAGAAAAATCTTTGTGAATGATCACATCACAGTATACAAAAAGTTTTTTAAACAAAACCAAAATTAAGGCGAATGAATGAATGAATTTTGCGTTTATTAGAGTGAAATGTTGCAAGATATTTATACAAAGAACACTCCAATCCATATGACACTCTCACGTCGATCATTTTACTTACTCCAGTAATAAATTGTATATTCAATTACACCGGACTGCACTAGTTGAAAAGCGCACTTGTTTACATAAAGGATCACCCAACGTCTTTTGTTCGTTTATCGCAGAACCCATTAGTCTTTAATGAGTATTCATTTAAATGTCTTTGAAATTATTTCTATAAAGGTTCACTCGCAAATAATCATACTTATGATAATGGTAAGTCAGTATGCATTCACATTACACAACATTGTAACATATGTCCCTCGACATAAAGTCGCTTTCTGCTCGCATTTTTTTCTATTACTCGTCTTGTTTTTCGCAATTATTATTTTTTGCTTCGAATTAGCTAAAAAGGTACAATGTTATAGTTTGTGTTATAGTGATATTCCTTCTTATTTATGTTTATTTTTTTAAATGGGGATAGTTACTTTACATGTATGTCTACCGCCAGGTGGTAGAACTCGTGTAGTTCAACCGGGGATTACCACCGCCACCCTCACAATACTCTGTTAAGCAATTTATTGCGATTCGGTTTGGAGAGGCGTGGTTGCCGGTTATACTTACAAACGAGGCGAATATCTTAGTCCCCAAGGGTAGTAACGCATTTGTGGTTAATCGTAATTGGGGAAGACTCCTAATGTCCATGGGTGGCAGTGACCACTTACCATCAGGTGGAGTGCATGCTCGTTTGCTACCTTTACACAATAAAAAAATGGATATAGATAGGGACTAAGAACAAAAATATCTACATCCCGGTGTGGTATGTGGTGTGTCTGACAGAGAAATGATTTATACATGGTTATGTTAATATTTCATGGATAATGACTTATTTGATGACCGGTATTTAGTGTGGAGACGTGACAAGAATAATTTAGAGACAAATTAAAAGCTAGGAGGTGGCGTATTAATTGCTGTGCGTAGAACGTTAGCCGCAGAAGCGAAGAATGATTGGTGATCTTCAGCTGAGGATCTGTGGATTATTTTTACACTTCAGCAAAAAGACCTAATATATGTTATATTAGGTATATGGTTTATATCCATATTTGCATCATCATTATCTCTACATAGTATAAAACAAAGTGGCTTTCTCTGTCCCTATTTCCCTATATCCCTTTGTATGCTTAAATCTTTAAAACTGCGCAACGGATTTTAATGCGTTTTTTTTAATAGATAGGTTGATTGAAGAGGAAGGTTTATATGTATAATAATGCTATGTTTTTATATACAACATTCGCAGTTTTTCTGTAGTGTATTTAGTATCAGCATTGCACCCGTGCGAAGCCGGGGCGGGTCGCTAGTTATATCTAAATTACATAAATACTATAAACATAAATCATATATACAAGAATAGTACTTTTATTTCTTTGTAGTAAAAACTTGTACAGAAAGGGTATATAGGATAAACTAAATGGAAACGCGCCAAAGCAACATTTACGCTTAGGTAAGATATTGCAAAATAGTCTATAATTACTTAACGAGAAAAACTCAAATCGTGTGTCAATAATTACGTCGTTTTGTTCCTGTGCATCGCTCAAAAGAACCAATTAACGCGCTCAGCGACAGTGTAGCGTCCCAAACCTCACCCCGAATATTGGAAATAATTGCAATTAAAATTATAATAGATCTTAATAATAAGGCGATTCAATACTGTTTATTTATCAATACTATCAGTGCCATCTGGGAGAACAGTTGCGTATTAATGCGAAATGTCTTACGAAAAGTCCTACACACACACACACACACACATCTTCACGCCAAATCCCTAACGGGGTAGGCAGAGAGTATTGAGTGCCAAATGGC
>DWNR01002493.1:0-12982 GCA_018250455.1 Polygonus leo
TTCCCCCGTTAATAACGTGACTGACTATACACATCTCGTCTGGGAGTCTTATCAGACTAGGTTTAGTGTCATGGGCTTTTCCACTATTCGGTTTTGTATGGAAATGTGTACTATCTATACTAATATTATAAAGTTGAAGAGTTTGTTTGTTTGCTTGAACGTGCTAATCTCAGGAACTACTCGTCCGAATTGAAAAAAAAAATCAGTTAGTCCATTTATCGAGGAAGGCTATTTGTTATATATCATGACGCTAAGACCAATATGAGCGGAGTATCAACGAAAAATGTTGCAAAAATTCGATCCACTCTCTTTCATCTTATATGACGCAAAGGACCTTGCGCGGGTCAGCTAGTGGATAATATAAGCGACAGTAAAAGTTGTCCTGCCGGGGAGGTACCACCGCTACCCTCATAATCTTCTATTAATCAAATCTTGTGTTTCGATTTTAGCGTATTGCTGTTTTACTTACATAAGCGAACATCTTAGTTATCAGTGGTATCAATGCATCATCTACTTCAGGTACGATTCAAGCGAATTGGGGGTTGATAAGTAATGTCCATGACCGGCAGGGACACTTATTATCAGGTGGACTTCATGCTCTTTTGCTACATTTATAGATAAAAAACAATTAAGCAACTTTGCAACAGTAGCCAAGTGGTTAAGATGTCAGTCTCTTCAATCTAGAGTTCAAATTTGCGTCTCGTATTATTATTCTTTCTCGCTTTTTGGTTAAGGATAATATTGTAAACAAACATTTAGATTTTTACGAGTAGTAAATACTTTATGATAGTTCTAGTAATTTAGGCCCCAGTAGAGCTATACCTTAGCGCGTTCGCGCTAAGGCATGCTATAACAGGATAACTAGAACCTTCATTGAGAACATTTAATTAAAACAACATAGCATGACAATAATATTTCTTTGGTACGTATATCAATACATATACAAACATTCATTTACAGAAGAGACACAAAAATAAACATTATAATTATAAACACTTAACGCAATTCGTACTAATTATATCATTGCCAAAAACAAATTTAGTTCATAAAAATGCGACCAACATTTTCATTGATCAATTAACTCCTTTATTTGGGTTTAAGTTCGTAGTCACAGAGTGATCTAGCGGAAGCGTGGGGACACTGGTGTCATTCAGGATTATGTAATTAAGAGATTTGTCCTTGGCTCTACATTTCGTAGAGCTGTTAATATAACGTTGTAGTTGTTTATATGGGTAAATTTAATGTAATAAAGTACAAATTTAATTTAAAAGAAAATACTTAAAATTATTATTGTAAAATTTGTTGAAATTTAAAAAGAAAATGTGAAGTCTACGTAACATTTTACGCCATTCGTATAAAGTATGTCGTAGTTACAATGTTTGATACGAGGAACTCAATATTCTTTCATTTGAGTAGTCACGTAATGATCGAACGGAAGCGTGGCGACACTGGTGTCATTCAGGATTATGTTATTAAGAGATTTGTCCTTGGTTCTACATTTCGTAGCGCTGTAGAAATAAGTTTCCTGTTTCTTTTTGTAAAATTTAATATCCATTTAAATTAAAATGCGACTAACATTTATTCGCAACCATTAATATTTTTATTTGAGTTTCAATTCGTAGTCACACAATGATCGAGCGGAAGCGTGGCGACATTGGTGTCATTCAAGATTATGTTATTAAGAGATTTGTCCTTGGCTCTACATTTCGTAGGACCGTTAAAATAACTTACTTGTTTCTTTTTATGACATTAATTTATTACCATTTGAAACTAAAAAATACATGAAATATAGAAATAAAAAAGTGTAAAATATTAAATTAAAAATGTAATAAAGTGTCCGTCATTTTACGCTATTTGTACTAATTGTGTCTTTAGTAAATTTAGTTGATCAAAGTGTAATTAATATATTTGTTCAACCGTTAGTTCCTTTATTCAAGGAATTTTACTTTTTTTCAACCATTAATTCAACTTTTAATCATTTGAGTTTCAATTTATAGTCACATAATGATCTAGCGGAAGCGTGGCGACACTGGTGTCGTTTAAGATTATGTTATTAAGAGATTTGTCCTTGAAGAAATAACTTTTGTGTTTTTTATAACATAGTTTTAGTACCATTTTTATGTTTTCACTCTATGTCTATCCATCCATGTTAATCACACGACTTTTTCATTTGAATATTATATTTGGTAGATTCTTGATTTTTTTACAAAACGTGTATAAAATAGCCACCATGGTAACAAATAAAAGTTGCAAATAATATAGTTTAAAAAGTTTTTCTAGAATGTATACTTAAAACACTGTCCTACAGTTGTTATTGAAGTAACAACAACATATAACTGTATTCAAATAGTAACAATGTCATCTATACGGAACCCTTCGTGTGTGTCCTATCCAATAGCCAATTACTATGTGTGTGTGCAACAGTTAATTTAGATATATGAGTGGTGTTCTATTAAATAATGTCTAAATTGACACGTCATGACGTCCGTGGATATAATAACTAGACGGAAGTGCGCGCTCCGCCATTCAGGTGCGGATCATGGATTGTGATCCGTTTAACGTTAAAAGATTTATCCTTGACACTACTTGATATTAATAGTTATAACATAAATGTAAAATTTAATTGTCACTTGCTTTTCCGTGAAGAAGAGTGTCGTGACTAAACCTACAAGTCAAAAAGTTTTTGTCAAAAAGTTTTTATCAAAAAAATCGTAATAGTCAGGGTCTACCAAGTAAGTCATTGTGATGTAGGTATTCGAGTAGAAATATCCCATACAATTAAAAATATTACTGATAACTGGTTACAAACGAACCACTGATCTATACTATACAAATAATATAAAGCTGAAGAATTTGTTTGCTTGTTTGTTTGTTTGTTTGTTTGTTTGAACGCGCTAATCTCGGGACCTACTGGTCCAAATTGAAATATTCTTTTTGTGTTGAATAGTTCATTTGCTGAGGAAGGCTATAATAGGAGCGTAGTATCAACGAAAAATGTGGCAAGAACTGGAAATATTTGACCCAGAGAGAGTGGGCATATGAGGTTAATGAAGGGCGGGTCAGTTAGTATGTTATAAGATGGTTGCCATTTGCAGAAGTGTGACCAACAAGCCCACTGTAAGACCGCCCTTATACAAATACAAAATTGCCATAGTCACCCTGCCTGACACTGTTGAATGCAGTATCACCTTGTTTGTTTTGTATTTTTCAAAGCGCGATTTTCTACAAGTCGGGTATAAAAGATAAATTCTAAACTGACATTTTTTTTACGAATTTGTAGTTGATGTTGGCCCTACTGACCTTTACAGCTTCACCGGGTATTTAAGGCTAACTAAAGGCACAGCCGGGAAAGAAGACCTGGGCTAGAAGGTGTCCCCCTTCTACTTAATACTTTTGGATCTATGTATAAGGACAGGACAGGACGGTGTATGAGTCAATTTTATAATAAATGATTTCATTGTTTCAGAAATGTATTCCCAGAAAACATCGCGCAAGCTACCATTGCGTCGTATCGGACAAGACTTAGGTACGATGCATCTGATGAAAAAGCTGTTTTAGGTACGTTTTAATTTAATGACTTTTTTATCATCTGAAGGTAGCAAACTAGCATGCAGTCCACCTGATGGAAAATGGTCACTTCTGCTCTGGATATCAGTAATCATCCCCAAATACGATTAAGTTGCACTCAAGGTTGACTATCGATGCGTTACTACCCCTTAGAATTAAGATGTTCGCCTTCTGCATTAGTATATCCGGCAACCACGCCTCTACAAACCGAAACGCAAAAATTGCTTCACGGAGGATTGTAAGGGTGGCGGTGGTACCTACTCGGTCGAACTCCATGAGTTCTCCACTTGGTCAATTTGAATACTCATACTTTCTTATTGACCTTATTTTCTATCTTATGTAATAAGCATTCTTTAAGAACACAAAATATCAATAAACTTTTCACAAACCTCTTGTAAAAGGAGAGATATAATCCTAATCGAGATTTTTTTTAATTGCGTAAATTTCAACGGAACATATTTAAATTCAAAATATAATAAACTTCATATACCTAAATGCAAAGTTCCCTTTTTACGAATTTACTAATACTACAGTTACCCTGATATATTTGTACATTAAACATTATCTATTTACTACATACTTATTTACTGTAAGATTCCTTAACATGAAATGTATGCTTAACTGTTTTCTTTTACATTACGCGTGCATAAATATTTGAATGAAAATATTTATATTATATTGTTTCCTGCGAGAACAAATTATTTTAACTACCTAGACGATCGAGTTTCACTCGAACTTTCTATCTTAAGTAGCGCCATCTATATCGATTAAATACTAGTACTGAAAAAAATAGCAATACATAAAATACAAAGTGAAAATGGATTATCACGAGAATCAAAGTTACCTAGATCATTTTTCATCTTAATACAAAAAAATCGTCAAAACTGTTAGAGCCGTTTCTGAGAAACCAATTACATACAATTACATATACAAGAATTGTTCGTTTAAAGTACAATATTATCTTGACCTTACTTGCCTTAAGAGGATTGCAACTGTTTTAGGTAAACTGGAGACTTACAAGATCGAAGGAGAGTACCAGAGTGGCAGCAATGTGTTGGGGCTTGTGTGCTTCAGCATCGTACTGGGGATCACGCTGGGCAAGATGGGTGAGCAAAGCCGTCCGCTGCAGAACTTCTTCCATGCTCTCTCCGAAGCCATGATGATCATCACTGGATGGGTTATTTGGTAAGAAGATAGCTATATCATGTTTCGTCGTATTACGTTATACTGTGTTTCAATGCGTAACTTTATGTGTTGGTACATTATTAATAAATATTGAGTATCTGAGTCAAACTTACATACAATTGCTAAGGATACAGTACAGTACCTATATGAAAAGGAACGTTAACATTAGCAGCTTAGCACTATTAAACGATATCGAATAAAGGGTTTCTCCCTTTATTCGCCTTCGCCGTTTGTGTGTTTTTTATCACCAGATCGAAAAAATAATAATAAAAAAATATAACACAAACAGAACCGACATTGGCGTTTAAAATGTTAATGTCAAATTATTAATTTCAATGTGCTGAGTGTGCAGGATTGGAATCCATTTTTTTAAGTCGATTAATCAACTCTCAGGCAAATACTTGCCTTATTTTTATGACAATTGTACATTTTTCCTATTTGATAGTATCTAATTGTTTTTTCTATTATTATGACTATGCGCAGTAGCGTTAATTAAAACCAATAATCATTTCTGAATTTCCAGGCTGTCACCTTTGGGTGTCTTCTTTCTAGTCACGGCAAAGATAATGGAGATTGATTCATTCGCGGATTTAGTCGGTCGGTTGGGGCTTTACTTTATGACTGTGCTACTGGGACTCTTTTTGCATGGATTCGGTACTCTGAGTATCCTGTTCATCTTGGCCACGAAGAAGCTGCCTTGCCGCTACATTGCCAAGATGGGGCAAGTTATGGCGACTGCGTTTGGAACTGCATCCAGGTATACATTTCTAGTATATATCTTATTATACCGTTATTACGCAATTGTGGAATGGATGGTGGTACCTTCCATTTTTTTATAGTTACTAAATCACGTTGTCCTTCGAAAGATACCTTTCGTTAAAAATATGTTTACTTTAACAAGTTGATAAATTAATATCTCGTATATTTATTTTACTTTTTATTACATTTTTACCCGTATATTTCTATAGTATGGAAGCATGGGAGCATTCAGTCTATCTTATCCTTTTAAGCTACGATATGATTCATATTCTATTTGAGGTTTACTACAGATGTGTTGAGGATACCTAAGGATAGAGGGTCGACTATTTTCAAGATAGGAAGGGGTATTTTAGTTTCCGATCTTTAACATATAAGATAATTAATTTATTCTTCATAAACAATTGATGGATTTCTCATACCCTTGAATTATAATATGAAATATAATAATCTCTTAGGTATTTACAACCTTTAGGCTTTAAAGTGAGAAGTCCGAATCTAAACCTCTAGGATAACACTGCTTCAAGCTATCATTGTTTCTACCTATACGACCTTTAATTCCAGCTCAGCGACAATGCCCATCACGATAGGATGCTGTGACGACATGGGCCTGGATCCCCGTATCACGCGATTCGTGATCCCGATCGGCGCGACCATTAACATGGACGGCACGGCGCTGTACGAGGCCGTCGCTGCGATCTTCATTGCGCAATTGAGGAAGGTGGAGATGTCGTTTGGCAAGATCGTCGCTGTCAGGTGAGCTCCATGTCATTTTGGTTTGTGTTTTGTAAAACGCACAAAGAGACACCGTTAGCTATCATGATAGGTGCGACCATCATCATGGACGGCACAGCACTGTACGACGCCGTCACTGCGATCTTCATTGCGCAACTGAGGAAGGTGGAGATGTCGTTTGGCAAGATCGTCGCTGTCAGGTGAGCTCCATGTTGTGTTGGTCTGTGGTTTTAATGTGAAACAATCGATGCGTGGCGACGCCTTGCTGTGTCGCCATGCTTGTGCCTCTCTCACGTGCAAAGCGGCATTGTTCATGATACTTCTCGACGCGACCCTCAATTTGGACGGCACGGCAGGTTGTCTACGTTTTGGTTTGTGGTTTGTGAATGTAATGTGTGTGATACCGTCTGTTGGTGTGGCGATGTTTTCCTGTGTTGCCACGCGCGTGCCTTTCTTGCGGGCAAAGGAATAATGTTGGAGTTCCCGATCGGCGCGACCATCAACATGACGGCACGGCGCTCTACGAGGCGATCGCTGCGATCTTCATTGCACAGGAGACACGACAGTTTGACAAGATCGTCGCTGTCAGGTGAGATTTTCGCTGTCAGGAATGTATTGGTGTGTGAAACGTCTAATACAGGTAATACCGTTTGTCGTGACAATGTTTAGCTGTGTCACTAAGCGTGTGCCTCTCTCACGCTCACAGTGACACCGGTAGTGTGTGTGTGTTGGAATGACGAGCGCATTAGTGTGATGAGGATGCTAACGTAATAGCTGTTTTTTTTTCATTTTTATGTTAAAATAATACATAGGTATTTTTAATTAAAGAATAACTGGTCTCATGAGCCATATGTTTCAAAGTAAACTTTTATTTTCCTTTAAGATAAAGATATATTTTATCTGTATTAATAACAAAACGTCTGGTAGGTCCGGTAATAAGTTAATACTTATTTCTTTGCAGTGTAACAGCAACAGCAGCAAGTATAGGTGCAGCGGGTATCCCTCAAGCTGGTCTTGTCACTATGGTCATGGTTCTGGACACCGTCAACCTTCCGGCTGAGGACGTCTCCATTATCCTTGCGGTCGATTGGCTGCTGTGAGTTATATATTCTTGCGTCTTTGTTTTGTAATGAATTGGGTTGTTAGTGTAGGCAGAGCCGGATTAAGCTAATGTGGGATCCGTGGGATTTGCTACTCTTGATATACGGTTAATCCGCCCCAGAGTGTGGGTTACTGTGAGTTATTAGTCTTTATTAGGAGTTATTAGTCGTCCTTTAGTCTCTACTAATGGTTCCTAAGTCTCAAGAGATTTTTGTCGTTTTGTTGACATTCAATGTTTCCACCGAGAACGTCCCAGTCATTCTCACGAGCTAATTTTAGTTAATACTACTCTACAGAAGTTAAGAAATTATCCTTTCATCAATTAGTTATTAGTCTTCCATAGGCCTTTAGATTTATTTCTTATCTTAGGTTAGCAATCCAAACCTATCCTGGTTTGGATTGCTTATGTTATAGCATTATGTCGTTCAAAAAATGCACACGCCACTTGAAGGACCGGTCTTTAAGACGATGGCGGGATTTTTTTAATGCCTTAGTGTCAAATTATTCAATTCTGTTCAGTAATACCATTTTTAATATTACAATTGTTAATGCCGTTTTTAACTTATCGTTTTTAAATTATTACTTTCAATACGTTACCGTTTTTAATGTATAGAAAGGTGAAGATTATTGATTAAATTATGATGCCCATTATTTTAATGATTTCAGTGATCGTTTCCGTACAACAATCAACGTGGTTTGCGACGCTCTGGGCGCCATCATCGTGACGACGCTGTCGCAAGGAGACATCGCGAAGACACGCGCCACACAAAACGACCGAGAGGGCGCTGCTGTGCACGAACTCACCGAAATAGAGAAGGGCGAACACTAAACGTTACGTTATAACAGTTATAATATAACATGTTCATTACCGTTATTTCGTGCCAGGACAATAACGTAACTAGCATAATTTATTATTAATGCATAATTTCGTTGTGATTAATTTATTGCGTTATGTTGTTTTCGTTTCATTTGTTAAGGATATTAGTCTTATACGCGGAGTATTTATTACAAAACTAAACAGCGATATTATTCAAACTATTGTTAATGTTTTAACTGCCTAATAAGTTAGGAATTATTATGTTACCATGCACGATAATTTAGTGATGATGATGTGGTAATTAAGTAATTCGAAATTGTTGTTCAATATACATGTCCTTGTTTGGCATTTGATGTTAGTTTAAATAGTAAATTAAATAATTTTTATCTGATGATAGATTTAATCTGTTGTTGTAATCGTTAGATGGGAGCTTAAATGTATCAGTGTGTTCTAAACGTGCCATTATTTTAATAGTGAAGCACTCCTCTTCAAAGGTCTTTGCAGGGACGTTCTACAGTACTTAAAAGCTTTTAAATGATGTGTCAAGAATAAAATATCTTTATTGGCAGAGAAAGTTAATAATGATACGGAAAACCGGAAACAAATATTTTGTATTGGCGTTTAAAATTATACATTTTCGCAATATACTATACAAAATGAAAAATTTACGATTTATACAAAACATTTATATATTTCAAAAGCTTTTAAAATGACATCTGTATTTGAGAACTGTGCTTCTATTTTTGTATGGATGTACATGTACGTATTGTGTGTATGTTAACTATATACTTGTAAAAGTGAATGTGCCATATCGTAAGTTAAATTTGTAATATAGTATGTAATGTAGCTTCAGTCAATAGGCCATTGCATTCCAGTTGCTATTCTATCGTTTTAAAAGTAAACCTGTAACACTTCAAGTGTTAAATATTTTAGTTATGTCCGATTAACAATCGTTACTCATTGTTTTGATCGTTGTGAACGATCTAAAATTATGTTTTAATTAGCAATACATTAACCAAAAATAACACATCGTTAGTTTCGTTATGATGATGATAATATTATATTGTTCTGTAGTCCACCATTGAAATTAATTACTTGCTTTACATTAAATTTTTGTATTATGCAAGTTTTATAAAAAAAACGTTTTTCAAATCATAACAATTATATTAACTTTAGCATAATAGGATATTTCTTCTATTTCATATAGGATACAACTCAGTGTTAAAAATTAAATGTAAGTTTACAGATATATACCGTATTTTGTTATATCTCGTTAATTATAATTTAAGAATATTATTTTATTTATATAAACTTTTTATTAGGTACAAAATCGGAGCCAAAAACTGACCAAATTAGTTATTTTAATCCAGTTTACTTTTAATTGTAAAGCATCTTTCATTTATTTTTCGATGAATAGTTATCAGATCATCCTGTCTCTAATTGGATATACTTTGATGTTAATTATTTTAATAAACTCTTATTGTATTCAAGAATTGTTATTTACCTATCGTCTTGCAGCAATAGCATAATTATTATTTTGTATTCTTAGGAGGGTTCCTTAATCTCAAAATTCTCTAATTTTTAGATGTTATGCCTATTAGAAATTATTATCTACCATACCAACTCGTATATTTGTTTCAGAATTTTTTACAAATATATCTCGGTGGTGGAAAATGTCTCTCTTAGTTATATTAGCAAATTATTATACTAATTCTTCTCGTTGAGAGTGAAATTAAACCAACAGCATAAATTTCATAAGTAATTTAATTAATTAGAATTATTTTTGCATTTGCTTAGGAATTAATATTTGGTACAAAATTTACAATTCTTTGCATTACTCAGCTGAGTCTCTAGCATCTCACAGCCAACGTATATTCTATACTAAATAAAAATGGCAAAAGATAATCGAATTAAAATAGATGGATTTGCGTGACTTTGTTTTCAAGTCAGTCTTGTAAGTAAGAAATATAAATAATAACCATCTTAAATCGTTTAATATAAATAAGGAATGTATCGCTTAAGATTAAAGTGAGTATCTCTACAGGTTGACTTGTTCTTCGAAAAATTATATCTAAAAGTAATTTTAGGAATGTAAAGTTGCAAAGAGTTTCATCAATCTCATAAAGTATACATTCATTCATAAGAACACACATCTTTAGTCGATACGTTACTTTACTACTTGATATGTAAGACCATGACAAATATACGCAGATAAAACAAAACATCTATACTTTTGTTACGTATATACAGTAAGCGTGTAAAAATATTAAATAAGTTGAACGAAACACAGAAATAATGTGCAAATAATAATATACAATATATTAAAGTATTGAGTTTCTTATATTAACTTTTTGTACTTTTTGCTCGAAATGTACACATAAGAGTAACACTTTACAGCAGCCCTTCCACCCTGATGGAAATTCCATTAACTAATAATTTGATAAAATATACATAGCACTATTGCATTGCTAAGATAATAATTTAAATTAATTCTAGATATTTTATAGACTTAAATTTTAAAGCTCTCATTTACATATTTCGTACTAGTCTCATTTGACTAAAATCCATTTACAATCAATCACGTAAAAGTTACTTAACAAACATAACAAAGAGCTAGTCCATGTGTAACAATATTAACTATTTTTACAGAAACATTCATATTACAGTAATATTTATTCAATTTATATTTAACAAGGTATTACATTTATAACGTTATAATTACAATAGTTCGTTATAACGTTAAACTTGTCCGTTGAGATGATTATTGTTATTATTGTAGTGTTTTTGAGTCCCATTAAAAGAATGATGTCCGGAGTCCCGTCTGCTACTTCGTTCGCTGTGTAACGAACTTCTTACTCTTGCGAGGGTGGCTGCGGATATTTCCATAGATTCCCCGTAAGCCAACCGCGAGCCACGTCTATTGCTGCTGCCATGACACCGGGCGTGCTGAAAAAACAATATTTTTAATATTCAGGAGTTGTAAAAGAGTTGCCAGGTGCTAGAACTCGTTTAGTTATACCGGAAGGCGAATATTTTTAAGGGGAAGCAACACATCTGTGATGAAACTTAGGTATGACTTAATTATGCTTAGGAATATAGGGATAGGGATGATGTCCATGGGCGGCAGTGACCGCTTACAGGTGGACTTCATGCTCGTTTGCTACCTATATTCGATAAAAATGTCTGTATTCCACCACACAGTGCAAACAGTCAATATGGTTCTTGGGAAAACGTAATGATTACTTTATGAATTGTGCTATTTGGTTTTTATCACTGATGATGGTTTGATTCTATAATTTTTGCCACAATTTCAACTTTTGTTAAGTGTATTTTGTAGTGCAGTATATGCACATTTTTGTACAACAATATTTTTTGTCCGGAACTTCTAAAGACATTTTAGAAAAAATATTTGCACATCTCAATCATTATGCTTTATGATCGTCTACTCAAAATTAAAAAAAATATATATATGATTAGATATTTCCTATATGGATAAATTAACTATTTTGCTTGCGGGGTTCCTCGTATACTTACGGGTCCAGATCGCCACGTCCAGCGATTCCGGTTGAACACACCATACACGATTGGGTTGGCGCAGGAGTTCGTGCAAGAGAACAACCACATCGCCTTCTGGAACGCTGGGTCCAGGCTCGTCACCAGGTCTTTGTCTACCCAGTACCTAAAAATAAATAGTATAGCTCCTTTATATAACTTGGTTCGGCCGGGGAGGTACCACTGCCACCCTCATAATTTTCCGTGAAACAATTCTTGTTTCGGTTTGGAGAAGCGTGGTTGCCAGATATACTTACTCACGAGGTAAACATGTTAATTCTCAGTGGTAGTAACGCATTTTTGGTCAACCTTACTAATCAATCGAACTTGGGGATGATTACTAATGTCCGTGGACGGGAGTGACTACTTACTCCATGGGACGGAGTACTAGTATGGGCGCACTTACTATACCAGTCACGCGCAGAGGATCCAGAGTTTGATTCTCGGCCAGACAGACATGTATTATGAATTAGGATATCATATATCAAATGGTTCTGGGTCTGGGTATTTAAGCATGTATCTTGTAATGCCAATGTCACCACTGCATAAGTGCCCCTAATACGGGGTTATGATTGTAGAAAGTTCTATTAATTAATGCTTAACTTTCCTGCTTATAAATAATAATTAAATATGTCTCCTATTCATAATGAATGATGAACTAATAATTAATAGGAAGTTTAATACCTACTTATTATACAGGAAAAATTGGCATACTACAAGCAAGAAGTAATGTAAATCAGTGCAAAAATATTGGTCTTATCGCAATAGCCTAGTAATCTACTCGATAACCTTTGAACGCAGTATTATTAATTTACTAAGAAATTTTGGAGATAATTGCATCATTTTAAATAAATTATGTTTATACAAAAAAGCTCGTGTCACACTCGTGTCGTGTCATGATATTTGTCCGGGCTAATTTCCGAAAGTACCGGATTGATTTTAATGTTTTTTTTATTATATACATATATTTTTTTATACTTTTTTTATACTACTTTAGCTTGGCGATAAGGCAGACGGGCCATCTGATGGAAAGTGGTCACCGTCGCCTATGGACACCAGGGGAACCCTTTTAAAACGTTTCTTAGAGATTGTCGTCTGGTTTTAAAAATGGGATGCGTGCATTTCAAATCTTTAACGTCATCACACATTTTTTCGTGGAAGTACATGTACCTATTCTTAAATAGATACAATCCGAACGTGGATAAAATATTGAATATATGGATATTTTTTTCATTCTAGGTATGATATTACGAACAATAACGTTAATAG
>DWNR01002494.1:0-12979 GCA_018250455.1 Polygonus leo
GCCGGCGATGCATTGGCGGTCCCTCTGGTGCTGCAAATGTCCATAGGCGACGGTGACTACTTACCATCAGGTAGCCTTATCGCTAGGTTTAGAAATAAAAAAATAGTTCGTCTGATGCTGTAATATCTTTGTATACCAAGCATCCATACGTCCACACAGTACCAAGCGAAATACAAATTGCTTATAAACAACTACTCTATGGAGGGAACAGACGTGATATTAGGACGGTCTAGAGTATAGGTTGTATCAAACATTTACTTCTGTGCATTTTGCCTTCCCTTAGTATATAACTTTAAAATACCTATATTTTAGTTATATCAAAAGTCTTGCTACAATTATTAGCCCTCGAAATTAAAAAGATGTTAATGTGAAAAGTTTATGCCTACTTTTAATAGGATCGCAACTAGTAAGTAAAATATGTCTCCATAATGCATTCTTTAGGGTTATCTTGTTTGTATATTTAAAGTAAATGTAAAGGACTTCAGTTACCTATCTTGAAATATTTTTAATAAATTATTAGGTACGCAAGCCTAGATAATGTTTTCCACTTCGTTATTGAACCTTCGGTATTTAGAGGTCATAAATGTAATTTATCATACGTATCTAATTTGTTGATAGATTAGTATAGATATGATGACATATTATGTATACACCTGACTGACTTTGAACATTAGTTCATTGGTCACTGATTTCTTTAACAAACATTCGTATCCTGTACTATGTACAAATCAATTAGTATGACATATTCATTAGATTAGAAGCCTATGAAATGCGGAACGTATATTGATATTAAGTTGTAATTACTTTTGACGTATAGACCTGTTTACGTTATGGTAGTCTATAAATTATTTTTTATCGGCGAATAGAGAGAAACGAAGATATACTTAAGTCATGAATGAGGACTAGCGCCACAGACGTAGAAATATTTTCTGGAAGTCATCCAATATCTTTGATTACTTTGTTCGCATAATACTCTACTATGCTAATACTAATCTCATTCCGAATAAAAAGTTATTTCAAAAATTCATAAATCTAACGCTCGTTCGAGCTTTAAAATGTTTGTAAGTCAACGTTTTGATGTGGCTGTTAAAACGACTTCGATTCTTTTGTGAGCTCGTAAAATTATTATGAAATCATTTTTGTGGTTTTCTTTACGGCCTACTAGAGTGGGCATTCTTTATTAATGTCTCATTCTCTATAATAGTTTCGTATTAAAATGTATCAAAATGTTTATTCTCTAGAAAATAAACGACGAAGATAAAAAGAAATTATACTAATGAAATGGTTCGGAATTAATTTAATACAATTTTATTTTCACATTAATGTATCTTTATGTGTAACAACTCAACTGAAAGCCGTATATTCTCGTGTTTTATTTGTTTGTACACACTATATTTATGGTATTCTCTTCAAAAATATTTAAAGCGCCAAATTGTTATACTAGTATAATACATTTGATTATATTTATAACCAGTTAGACTACTCCTAAGCAGAAAAAATTGAGTGTGTCCAATTATGCGAAGTCATTTTAAGCTCGCAATTTTTCTATATGGCACATAATTTAAACAAATGAATCAGGAATCTTAATTGCCGTGTCGATGGTCCGGTACTAATCTATAGTTTCGCTATCTTAGGTGTGGTTTAAGTCTAGTGGGCAATTACTTTTAGATTTATACGAAATAAAATTTATAGACACGCTTCCTACAGTACCTAAGGCCAATAGATAATTCGGCAAAAGATTTATAGCTCGCGGGTGTTGAAATGACAACTTGTAATGGTTTTTTAAATTACGATAATGGCTTAATCTCTAAAAAGAACGATTCGGCTATTATTGTTCGTATCCCAATTTGTTTATATCGATAATGAAATTTGATACATGCCGATTTTATCTCGATTGGGTACGATTAATTTTTAAGGGCGTACATTTTGGAAATGATGTTGTGAAAGTGACATTTAAGATTACTGTATGTTGTTATTGGACTTTACGCAGAATTTCAAGCCTATGTAAGTCTGTATATCCTCAGAACATTCTAAGTTTTATATTATTTGTCAGCCATGGATAAGACTTAAACAGACCATATAACATAAGTCGCTCGTTCATTTTCTTTGAAACCAATCTAGCAAGGTACACTCCTTACCTCTACCTCCAAGGTAAAAATTAAAGCGACTGCCTAAAGCGAATACAAACAATAAAATTACATTCAGGGTTATGCTTATTAATAGTCTTAAAGATGGCCGCTGTTTTCAAACACAGATAAGGAAAGAATTTCAACCATTTGGATTCTTTAATAATGACTAAACGCCTCATGTGCAAATTGAGTCACACTTCTTAAAACCAAATAATTTTCGTGTGGTGTTCGTATATTTGTATAATAGAATTTGTTGAAATGAAATGCAAAATAAATTAAAATAATAAAACAGGCAGCTAATAATAATCAATTTAGGTGAAACACGCTATACTTGTTTGCGATTTCAAAATTGATGTGAAAATCTGTTTCTCTCAAAGGCCTTCAGGAACTGCGTTTGGAAACGGCTTTTCCCTAAACTTTAGAATGTTTTTCTTTGTAAGTGGTGAGTTTTGCAGCTACTGCACTAGTCTTATAAGTATGTTTATTTCTACTAATCGACAGTTTCACCATCCCGAAGTAATGTAAACGGATAAATAACAGCAAAAAGAGGTCATGGTCGCCTGGATTTATTTGTAGGATGACTATGACTTGTTTATAATACGTAAACGGAGTTGAGGGTAAACCTTAGTAAGTTATAAGGAAAGAGTAGACGCCGGCGAAACCCCTAATAGAGACGTATAATAAATGGTCTATGAGTATAGAAACTGTGGTTCAATTTTACCAAATTTTTATACCAAATTTTTACCTATTCGTATTGCAATGTGTATTATAAAAAGATATTTTTATTATTTTAAACGTACATATTTAATCGATGAATAACATAGCACTAATAAAATTATCGCGTTGAAATCGGATCTAAAAAATGAACATGATCTTTTTAGTAGTGTTAATTTGATGTAAACTGTACTTATTATGTAAATTATGCTGATTTATTCCGAAATGGGACTTGGCAAGCGAAGAGCCTGATTTATGTAAATCATCAGTCGTGATCAGGAACTAGAAATTCCAGAACTAATTTCTCGTCTACGTAAACCTTAATCGTTATGGTCAATTCTTGCGTTTTAATTACAGTGAGAGCTGTTAGGCAAAGAGATGCATATAATATATTTAAATCAATTCATTTTTATTCAAAGATAGTAAACGAGCCTGATGATACTGATGATGAATGAACATGATAGTGAGTGATCACTTCAATCGAATACAAGAACAATTAGTTCGTACTTGAATACATTACCCCTAAGGTCTGCGATGTTCGCTTTGTCTGCAAGTATATCCAGTAACCGTGACACTCAAGCAAACCATATAGACGCGAATAGCCGACGTATGAGCTCATCCCTCCCCTTCTAGCCCAGGTCTTCTTTCCCGGCTAAGCCCTTTGGCTTGCCTTAAACGCTTAGTGAAGCTGTAAAGGCCAGTAGGGCCAACAGCAACTACACATTCGTAGAAAAAAAACTCCAGCAATGAAATATACCGAAAAGCAATTATTGGTTGGATCAAGTTCTCATGTACCCGTTACTGCGACCGATCGCAGATTTATTATTTGTTTGAGACCACTTACTATTGATAAGCCATAGACTTGTTTGCAGCTAGTACCTATATTAGTATACATATATCTAGAACAATAACTATATACAGTAAAATGTATCAAAGTATGTACAATGTTAAAATGGACAGTGAAAAAAAACGCTGTATTTTGCTAAAGCACTTCATAAAATAAAATTATTCATAGGAACCGAAGACAAATGTTATTTTATCTCATTTAGCTCTTAATAGCCAAAATCTGCTATGAATCCCGAACTTCAATTACAATTTGTTTACATAGCCATAATAATAAACCATAATTTAGATTGAATGTTTAACGATATTGTTACAAATTGGCAGAGTTTCAAGCAGAATTGATTGTTACTTGATGGTAATGCTTCTACAGATGTTTTGTATAGCGTTAAGCGTTAATAGCTGTTTCGTTACGAAACATAACAGTTTTTTGTGTTCGCAAATTGACAGAGTGACCTATTTAAATATCATAATTTATTGGGAATCATTGGAGTATTTTTGTAGCTGTAATTGCACAATGAGCAGTGATCACTAAGGCTAGTGGTTAATAATTCTACCTAACATGCTCTGGATTCGAATCCTAAGTGTTCTGACTCGAAAGCGCACAGGAAAATAGTATGCGGAATTTCACGATACCCATGAAAATGGTCATAAAATTGTCAAGAAAATCTTCATAAAATCTCAAGTGTGAAAGACACCAATACATACCTGGCTATCGGGGTGAACTACGGTCTAAATCCTTCTCATTCTGAAAGGAGACTTGTTTTCAGCTAGATAATAATGGGTGATAATGACTAGCAGAACGATATGTTCGCCTGTTATTTTAGAGTTTGAGTTTTAAAACCCAGACATTTGGACGTATCGTAAAGGAACGTATGTACGTTGTGGGATATGGGATAAGCCTCTGTTGATACAGAGAGTCTGACCGAAGACCGCTTTATAAATTTTATAGGTATTTATATAATATCAAAGCTTTCCTTTTTCTAACAATAAATAAAATTCTGAAGCAATAAACAAGTAAAAGATTCCCTTTCTTATATTTAAATGCCTCTTTCACAGACTACAAAAGGCTCTTTTCCTTTTAGGGCTTTTGTCAGTGGCGGCAAAATTATCATAGCGAGATAAACGTCGTCCCTTTTTACAAATTCAGGGCATGTAAACTATTATGCTTGAGACGAGGTTACACACACAGCGAACCTTTGCGTTTATTATATTTTGTAATTGGCCCATTTTACGTGGTGCCGTATCTCTTGAGATGTCGCAACATTGATCTACAGATATCACTTTATACGTACATGATTTAAAAATAGAAAGATGGCGTTAATAATCTGTCATGGGTACGATACTGGAAGACTGAGCAGGGCCGAAACGCTTCGATCGGAAATAGTACGTCAGTACGTATAAAAATAAACAAGTAGGTTTGGATTAATGTAAATCAGTATACCACCATGAGCTACCACCACTTTTTTAATTTGTACCTGATTTTAACTACTATTACCCATAGACGTCTTTAAAATAGTTTACCTAGAATCCGAAATTGGGTAAAATTCTGCTAGACTACCAATATTCTACCAGATTTAGCTTTACACTTTTACCAAAAATAGTTAATCTTCATTTCATCTTAGAACCAAGAAACAGTAGCGCAACATTGTGGCACGTGAAACAGGTTTTTATTGTATGTAGAGATTTAAAGATGTAGAATATACACATTAATACATTGTTATTTTTATACACAACTGAAATATATTTAATTCATAATTTTAATAGCTTAGAGATAAATCTCTTATACCATAGAATATAAGAAAATACAATATAAGAAATTGATTGTGTTTCTAAGATATTTATTCCTCAAATCCAGGGCAAAAATTGAGTAATTATTTCAATAATATCATCTGTGATCTCTTGTAACTTATGGACATAAAGTTCGAAAAAAAGTCATAGATCGAAAACTATAAAAATATGGTGTGAACATTTTAAAACACAAATAAAGGTAAAATTTATTTTCATTAAAATATATCAAATATTCCGGTAAATTTTCTCCGCTCATCAATATCCATATTTAAATGTAAACAAAACTAAATGCCGATAGAATACGTAGGATTATGCAGAATGCTTATTATGTCATAGTATCGGTTAGTGGATGATTTACATATTATGAATAGACATTACAGCGATTGATTGTAAGAGTAAAGAGGTTAACAGGCCCTTTCATAGGCCTACGGTTTACGGTGTAACCTACTTACGATACCGATAAGGGAAATTAGACAGATAAAATGATAACGTTAGCTATGATGACATTGGGCCTCTGCGACCTTGGACAAAATTTAGTGATTCCACGCATTCTTACGAGTATCTGAGATGAATTTTAAACAAGTTAGTAACATATTATATATACACAAACACAAATAAATCATAAATTCTATACAAATATAGAGCACGGAAGCGTCTGTCCGTTTCAAACATGACATTTTCTAAGCTCACGCTTATTTGTATAATATTAAAATATAACAACAGTTTGTTTAAAAATTTTGGCTGTCTATCTGTCTGTATAATATTATGATGTAACTCTAACGTCACGATACTGATTTCTTGTTATGTTTGACATTTTGCCTGAAGCGACGTCAACACTTCTACCAACTTTATAGGCACAGGATAACGTTCTACTTTGAGAATTGTAATAAGGCCGATTAATGTGTCATTGCGACTTTCTTTAGTAATTATTTGAAGTAGCAAACAAGCATGCAGTCCACCTGATGGTCAGTGATCTTTGCCACCGATACAATCTAAGGCAAACATTGGGTAAAACTGTACCTTAGTCGATTCAGACCACAAATTGCTTATAAAAAACTACCACGCAATTAAATTGATACCGCTCCAGATGAACCAAATGCAGATAAAAAAATAACTTATGAAGTGGCTTATGGCTGCAGGTCGGCATGGAAGTTGAACTACGAGTATAGTTATGCCTGTTTTAAAAAACGAAACTTAAAAAAAAAAACCTTTTAAAAAAACATTGGCAAATTTAAATCTGAAACGCTATGCATAAATTAAAGATAATTTACGCAATAATTAGATCAAATAAAATAAACTGACATAGGTATTAAAACATTATGATAATGTCTTAATGTGTGATTTTATGTGTTTATCTTCAGTGCTTACGTTGTCGACTTCATATGGTACCAATAAGTCAATGAAAGGCTTTGTGATAAAATATGCACATACTAAGTACTGCCCTTGGCTATATGCGCGACTTTGTTTCAAGAATCAAGAATATGCAAACGAAACGAGATCAAAATGAAAAATAAACTGAAAACATTTTCATTCATATCACAGATAAATTAGATTTGTAAACAGCTGTGACATTTAAATCACGTTTAAATTAATGCTACTTAAAATATTTAAACGGCATTCAAGACTGCGTCTCGACTCATAAAAATACAATAGTACAACACGAAACATTCTCACTCCATTGACATTTCCAAACATCGTATCTAACAGCTTTTCTTTGCACAGTGGCCCGAAAATATATGGGTTATATTCTTGTTATACTTTATTAATGAGAAGGAGCATAAATTTGTCGCATGAAAAGTTTTTATAACACTGTAACATTACTCACAGGAGCTCTACGCTCAAATATATCAAAATCTGATGACGGCGAAGAATAATAATGTTAAATTATTACTTAACTCATTTGGTTAGTCAAAACATTAGTGATTTTGTTAACACATGCTGTTCTTTAAGCGATATATCTTTACTCCGTTCTCATATTTTGACGCGACGCTAATTGGCCGGCTTTATTCGCCTTCGTTTTTATGGTTCTAGTGTGGGTAATTTTTATTATTGCCAATTTACGGGCAATTCAGTGTTTAAAAAGGACGCCCTTGTGATCAATTTATAAGTTTTTTAAATTCAAACTTTATACCTAAATTTCCTATTCATGCTTAGGTCAGTTAGTAAACGAAACAGTTCGTTAGAAACTAAACGAAAATAACTTTTAGAAATGTGTCATTCTTCTACAGCAACTCAACCATAAGAAAATAAAAAAACAACAAAAAAAATACATTTTCACAAATGTCGGTCCTTTGAACTTTGGCAGAATATTACACGCACTTCACAATTCGTCGAGAGCGAAATTAAAACGTCAATCGTGCATTTGACAGTTCCGCATTTTCGCGCCAATTTTCCGGAACGCGGGAAGCCGGTCGTAGGTTAGTGGTGGCGCGCTCGAGTTCTCAGTTGTGACTGCGCTACGCTACGCTTCGCCCCATCCACTACCTTACGATTTATGAGCGTGACGCAGAATATGTACATGTAGCTCTCAACGGCTCCGACCACGTGCTCCATCTCGAGCCTCGAGAAATGCTTCCCAAATGTTGATTAAGACGTGCCTACATCGAATTAGTCATAACGTTTGGTGGGACATACACCATCCATTTTCTACGATTTTACTGAAGGAAAGAAAATAATGTTTTAATCAAATTTTATAACGACACTATCGGTTGAAAAGGATTTAAGTACCTACTTATTTTGTTCCTATATAGGTTGTTTTCTGATGAAAATAAGAGCCGGAAGTTGAATCATGAAAAATATATTGAGAATGATTACGTAGCTCATGTCTTTTTCCGTTTCATTCTATGTTATTTCACTATAATTCTTTAATATTTAGTCACATTGGATCTCTATGAATTATAAATATAATTTCTAACTATAAGCAATACTGACGCCAGTTCTACTCAAATCGACCCAAAATTCCTTTCTGGCAATCGCCAGAAAGGAATCCTAACAAAACATTTTCATATACATACAATACAGTACGACACTTTCATATAACATCAATATAAGAATTAAGCAAAGCCTATATTTGCAGCGTATTTTTAAACTATCGTATTTGCACCGCTAATCCAATTAAGTCAACCCCAGTTATGTGAAATTGAGCCAATTTAGTATTGCAGTAGCAACAATACCGTAGCACGGATGGGCGTACAACCTGTTGGTAGCGTTAAATCGTACCGATTTACCGATTACTGCTGTTATTACTCGCAATCTTTGTAGATATTGTCAATAAAGGAATTGATTTATTTGCGCGGCAAATTGCCTGCATTTGGTCACTACGTAATACAGGGATATGGCTTAATAAGCTGAAATTTTCGTGTAGGCGTATTCGATTCGATTGAACAATTTAAACGTCACAGAATGATGGAGGCGATGAATTTTCATTTTATGGTTATCGTTCCATATATAAAAAGTATCATTTCTTTCTAAATGTTGATGAAGATGTGGGTACATCGAATTAGTCATATCATTTGTGCCACAAACATCAATCCTCTTTTAATAGTTTTTATTGGAGAAAATAAAAAAAAATGATCTAATTTCAAATCGATGCTAACGGTTTCTATTTAAATAGATATTTGTCCCCATATGTTGTTTTTATATGGTTGTCTCATAAAAAATAAAATTGTGCATAACTACTTTCCTTATCCCTTTTATCGGAATTATTTTGGATTTATTGTTTCACTGTTATTCTTTCATTTAAAGTCACATGTTACCTCTATGGGTCGTTCGTATAGATAATTTCTATTAGCGATAAGCAGTGTAGCTATACTCAAATCAAAAGATAAAGAAATTGCCAGACCCAGAAGATCCGTACATAGCATTTTCAAATAAATTAAACAAAGCCATTTTTAAACTATCGTATTTGCACCGCTAATCCAATTAAGTCAACCCCAGTTATGTGAAATTGAGCCAATTTAGTATTGCAGTAGCAACGATGCCGTAGCATGGATGGGCGTACAACCTGTTGGTAGCGTTAAATCGTACCGATTTATCGATTACTGCTTTTATTACTCGCAATCTTTGTAGATATTGTCAATAGAGAAATTGATTTATTTTCGCGGCAAATTGCCCGCTTTTTGCCACTACGTAATAAAGGGATATGGCTTAATAAGCTGAAATACTCGTGCAGGCGTATTCGATTTGAATTATAATATAACCAAGTTAATAAAAACAAGTTTTAATTCAATGAACAAATGAATCAAAGATACTATTGATCAATGAATTACTTAGTGTTTCATTCCGTACTCAAAGGATGCCTTCGACACGTATAACATTTCGTTGGATGTCCGTCTGACTGCCTGCCCATTCCTTGATCCATTCATCTTAAACCGTGATAGACTTAATTTTTGTACAAAATGCGTATTGATATGGCTCCAATAACAACAGAAACATAATAAAATGAAAAAAAAAACTGTTTCTATACATAATAAATTAATAATATATACCTACTGTCAAATATTCGTGTGCTAGTCCTACCCGCACTTGACCGTTTTGTTTTTATATCCAATTACATCATCTATATTAAAAAAAATATTTACGTTGGTTCTAACAATGTGTGAATCACTAAAAGCTGAAGTTCAGTAATTAGGGCGCTGACACACGTTCGATAGTCGGGCATTCGGTGAGGGCTAATTAAAAGCAGTGTTGGTTCTACGCCGTGATTATCTAATGAACGGTTTTCCGTAGGCATTCTCTTGTGATTGGATAATTCGAGTGAAGTTATGTAGTCTGTGTCAATATAACGACATTATATGTAAATAATTTAGCCCGCGGCTTCGCATGCAGCACCATACTATTTCAATAATAATTTGGCTTCTTGGCGGTGTATCGAAATAAATATGCACTAGATTTTAAGTTACACCAAAAGCAATATAACTGTAAAAACTGCATCTTATATCATGCAGTAGTTATGACGTGATGCGCGTAGAAATATACGGACAGAAAAACAGTCAAAAAATACTAAAAACGGATGTTTTGGCTTCTATTGCTTTTATGAACCCCACATTCATTTTTTTTAATATCTTCAACAGACATCATCCAGTTAAAATTTTATTATATAGGCACAGATGATATGCTTTTGATATTAAAATAAGATTATGTCACGTAGGTACTCCATGTATTTAATCAAATATGATAAATGTAGAAAATACACACATTTTTAATTATATTTTAGTGGTGCCTTGATAGAATGAGATAATGAATATAAAGAAGCAAATCATAATATCTTATAGTATCAAGTCCACCACTACAAAAAATATTTCTACTCATAAACGTATCTATATATATAAAAGGTAAAACTGATTAACTGACTGACACATCAACGCACAGCCGAAACTACTGTACGTAGAAACTTGAAAATTGGTACAGGGGTTCCTTTCATGATGTAAGTGAGCACTAAGAAAGGATTTTTCTAAATTCTACCCCCAAGGAGTTTTCGACTTCTATGCGGACGAAGTCGCTGGCAAAAGCTAGTACTGTATATAAACGTGTAGCAAGGAGAAAAAGTATACGTTTTTCTAGTCTGAGCTATCTACAATCTTGCCAACAAACTTAGTGTATTATTGAATAATCATATATCATAAAAGTTTATGGATCCACTCCAAAACCTATATAACTAGGTATATTTTATATTTTAACCATTATGTCATATACGAGAATATCGGAACTGCGGCCATATTGCAATAAAGAAACAGTAAAAGAGTTAGTACTCTACAAAATGTTTACGAATTATTATCACCTACAAACATCTGTTATAAACCCTGGTTAATATAATAATTTTACATAAAATTGACTAAATATGAGTTTCGAGACACACCTCTATTTTAGGAGATTTACTTACGGAGGAATATACGGATGGTAATGGTTTTTCTCATGACCGAGACGGTACAACTGCCACTTTCATAGACTCTCCGTAAAGCAATTTATTGTGTTTCAGTTTGGAGAGGCTTGACGGCTATACTTACACGAGGCAAACATATTAGTCCTCAGGGGTAGCAACGCATACAGATACGTCTTGGAGATAATTACTAATGTTCCTTGACGGCAGTGACCATTTATCATCAGATAGACAGCACAATCTATCCGTTAAAATAAAAGTTCTACCACATGGAAAATCCGTACCAAATATCTATCTATCTATCTTTGTATCTATCTATCTATCTATGTATCTATCTATCCATACACAAATCTTCATCGCGTTAAGAAAATAGGTCCTTATGTAATGTAACTCTTCCGTAGACATTCTCATTCATGTAATCAGAATCAGTATCGATTTGTACATACGTCGTTCCGAAGAAGAATACTAAGTGGACATATGTGAAAATACGTAAATGGTTTTGTCTAAACCTAGGCATTGATAAAAGTAAATGATATTTAGTTAAAAGATAACATTAGCAGCAGAAACCGACGACTTAATTTAGATTTTTTTTTAGGACATACTTTATAGGGCGTTTGATGTATTATTATGTAAGGTAGAACTCGTGTAATTATAGTAGACAGAGGAAGTATTTACAAATATCCAAGGGTACGATCTACTAAAGTCTCAATTTTATATATCTATATTTTGGAGTTCGGAGTTCGGCATTTTTCGGCAACCGAGATATAAACAAAGAGATATGTAAGTCGCCATTACCTTTCAGATTCACTTCGCGTAGAAAGTTGTAGTTATTTGACGTCATGGACAGACTTTTATGTCACATGTTTGTACACAGATATAGATAAAGAGTTTTTATTCCACACGCCTTAAACATAAAGGTGCACTGAGTCCCGATCAATCAAATTCGCAGTCATACGCAGATTCGAACGCAATACTGGTTCACGTACAATTTTTTTGTGCATTCGTTTGCATGTGACAGCTTCGTTACTTGCTCCGTCACAAGAACTTTTTGTTAACCGATTACAATCGCACATCAAAATATTGAAATGCCTGTACTCGGTTGGGTGAATGCACGATAAAGCCTTTCAGATAACTGGAATTTGACAGACAGGTGTAATTATCTGCTGTGGTCGCTACCGGCAAATGGAATACGATAAGGGAGAGGCAGGCGAAGTAAACAGTGCCCTTCAAGATATACCATTGATATGCACGCGTAAGTGCTGTTGCGAAAGTTAATGTAAATAATGTATCTACAGTTGTTACGCATCTTTACGCGCCGTCACTTATGTGCGTGAACTCTAAATACTGACTGCAGTTTCACTTTAAACTTACTAGTTTTTTAAAAGCTTTTTACGTATCTTTTGAGTTTGTAAGTCAAATTTATTGCTATTTTATTGCGTTTACTACAAATGTTTACCCTACCTTACCCTAAAAATAAAAGTTTACTAAGTATAGATACTTTAATATATCTTAGAGAAAAAGAAGCATGAAAAATTTTCTGCCATTTATGCAAAAAAATATAGTTTAAAAAAAAACTAAAAAACACGCTTTTAGAGCATATCAAACTAAAAAGTAGAAAAATAATTTT
>DWNR01002495.1:0-12971 GCA_018250455.1 Polygonus leo
CACAGTACGCGTATCCGAACATCGTTGCAACGGAAAATGGCAGCATAATGAACATGTTCTCGCTAGATTTGTTTTGTATTTAAAAAGTTAGATGGCGTCTCTATTAATGGAGACTTTTGGTTTTCGGTCACTTATATCTTTCATAATCGCGATTGTTTCGTATGTTATTTCGAAAATATACCTGAAAACTTGTCAAGTGCAGTATGATTGAATATATTTCAGATATATTTTTGGAAATTCTTACGAAACAATCTAGATTTTGCGAAAAAATATGAGCGACATACTAGAAGTGTCTACGAGCTAAATTAAACATAGAGGCTGTACTTACATTCCGTTTTTTGTATATTTTGGTTGTAATTGCATTTTACGGTAGATTAATTTATTTATCGACGATGAAATAGAATTGTAGTTAAGGGCTGATTTTACCCACACGATCGCTATAGGTGATTATTGTGCAATATTTATGGGATAATTTTTCTATGTATAATATTGGAATAACCGTAGATAAGGGTCTGGGATGTAGTACCAGTAGCCTGTATTTTATTAAGTGCGTCAGATGGTGTTTCGTAGCATAGACTGTTCTTTTTGGATTCAAAACAGTTCTTCAAGATTAAAAATGATTGCTTTAAATTATAAAAAAAAAAAATCTAAAATTCCAAAAATATGCATTTGTATGAATTGTATGGAATCTACATTATTCCATAAAATACTAAAATACGAGTTATTTTTACGTTAATTTGCATATTTCCTTGAACATAAACTAAACTTCTTAAAAGTTTTCTCGTCATAAGAAATACGCATCAGAAAATACTCTTCTTGTAACAGTTCTAAAAGTACTAAACGTTTTGCTTCCACGAAGTCTATGCAAACGGAACCTCCCTATTTAGCTTCTGTCGCAAGGAATAAATGAATAATATTGAATGTTTTGTAATAGTCAACCGGCAATACTATGTAGACCTATATGTAATTTGGTACTAATACGCCCATTTTGTGAAAGTACTCGTGGAGAATGTAGTGTTTTTGACAAAAAGGGCGTTTTTAGACATTAGTCAATAGAAGTTTGGCCGCTACGGCCTTAGCTAGTGGGCGCAGTAGTGCAGGCCGCGCGCCTCCTTCAGCCTTCAAATAAAAATTATATATGGTTCATCTTCACTTAGTCGAGATTTAGAAATAAATGGTGACACAAAACACAGCTGATCTTTCATTTATCGCTTTTTACCTTACATTATATTATTATTACATTAGATTCGAGACATTTTAATTAAAGTTGACGACGTAGTTTAGAAGAGCTTCCCGGTCCCACGTTGGGCGCCAGTTTTTCTTTATTAGTTAGTTCTGAGGGATACCCAGTTTTTTGGTAGACTATAGTAATTTTGTGGATAGTTTGAAGAGTATCAGACCCTATTTGAGAATAGATGCATGATGACGACATAAGGAGCGGTCGGTGAGGTGCATGGCGGAGCTGGGCGGCGCTACCGGTGGATCGAAGACCGAAGAATACTTTAAACTGTGGTGAGACAATACTGAGAATATTCCAGAAGCAGTGAAATGGTACGGAACTAGCCTGGGAACCGCTTTACATACAGAGGGCATGATAACATCCTAATCATTTCGAATAGCCATTATCAGTATTGTCTTTCATCGCTGCTTAGATTTTTATTTTCCGTAGGTACCTTTTAGTGAAGTGCATCCCAGTATATAGAATAGTAGTAATAGAAATGGTTTCGGGTGCTGGGTTTACGAATAAACTTGAAGTATGTAGTGAATGGTATAGTCGAGTTTTTTCTTTGTAAAAATAATGACATTGTGATTTTGAAAAGAAGTAATGGCAGTTGCTTGGAAAGAATTTATATTTAAAATCTCGTAGTGGACAGTAGTTTCAAGTAGATGAAGTTTTAGAAGACGAAGGCATATCAACTACGAAACCCACTAAGACACAGTATTGTGCCTTATTAGCTCACTTTTTTTGAAATAAATAATTAATTAAAAATGAAATTGCTTTGTCGATGAAAATGCTAGTGTTTTTAGAAGTAGAAAACGGACCAAGGATTAGAAATTTGGAAATGGAGACAATATTTTTTGTACAATTTTATTTATCCCGTTGGAATACTTGATATGTGATGGAGGTCTCGACCTTGATTTATCGAATTAGTTCATCAGTAGTGTATTTTAGACGTTATTGTAAACGAAAAACAATGAATAGAGACCCCTTCTGTAGAAGTACAAAGTAAATTAAGTATTTTGTAATTAACCATTTGTATTGTCATTGTTACTGACATGTCTTCCTTGATAAATGATAGACTGAAAATTAGTCACCCATTATGTAATTTTGTTTCTCTTAAGATATCCCACGAAACTGGGATGCACTAGATTTTGTTATCCGTAAGTATCAATAGATTGTGTAAGGGCACTTGTTTAGATCTGTCAATTTTCCCGCCTTTTATGACAGTTAAGTTTTTAAATAGATGTCTGTACTGTCTTTGATGGAAAATTGGTAGTAATCTATATTCTAATCTGGTAACACTGGCAATGTTTGTATGGTACAAAATTAGCTGTTTAAAATGAATTAATGCACGATTACTACTAAAGTTTTATCAAAAGGCGACACTTGAAACAAATTTGGTCTGAAAAAGTGCTTTTTCAAAACTACCATAAGAGTATTATAGAATTTTGTAGTTAAAATAACTGAAGAGTGTTCAGTAGAGACAACCCCTGTAATACAAAGTAAGATCAGTGCCTCATTGTGTGACAATATCTTTAAATCACACCATTACCGATTTTAGTACTAAATCTCATACGACGCATTTATTTTTACGATCTGAACAAAAAAAACATGACATTAACGAAAATTTTGCAACAGATCATAAAATTAACTGCTCTGTGCGACTGTCGTGAATTTCGCGTGTTGAATTCGAAAATGGAACTTCTAAACCATAGACACGAAATTGACGGTAGTCTCAAATCAAAATTGTTAATGACCGATGTGTGATCGGTTGGAGTTATTTTGACATATCGACTTTAGTTTGTTATAGTCTAGTCAACTGGAAGGACGTATTATATATTTTGAATAACTAAGTTGGTAAATAGTTTATTTAGGTTTGATTTGGTTTAGTTAGTTAGGTTGACCCAAACGGCATGTAGTCGGGAAGTAAAAGAACCCTGTTTGAGAAACCCGACAGTTGATTCGTATTAAATTAGTTGATTTTGACCTGTAAATACCTAGAATAAGAATTGTTATTTGAAATATTGTGTGTTTTAACTACTGATATTGATTAGGGGTGCTTAGAAACTGTATTTGACGTTTCAATCTTATCTTGTTTGATCTTTGAAATTCGGATATAGATTTTTTCTATAAATTTAAAGTAGCTCGTTTCATGTCGGTTATTAGTGATGCGGTTGACGGATTGGACTTGGATAGCAAAGATTGGAATATAACGCCCTCATTATCCTACGTGAAGTAATTAATTGTGTTTCGGTTTGGAGAGGCGTGGATGCCGGCTATAGTTACACACGAGGCGAACATCTTAGTCCTCAAGTGTAGCAACGTATTCAACCTTGGGTATGCAGTAATTGTACGCAGGGATGATTACTAATGTCTATGGGCGGCAGTACCATCAGATGGACTGCATGCTCATTTGCTACCATTAAACCATAAAAAGACACGCCATGCAATGCTTCGTGTCACACACAATTTCAATATTTCTAATTGGACAAAAATCCTGAAGTTTCATGTTCGTTTAACTGCTTTTAATGTCGCCCAGCAAAAATAAATGTGTTAGAAAAGCGTCGATTTATAATAGTAATGTGAGGATGTTGAGCACAAATCAACTGACAGATTACTCGGATACATTTTGATGGTACTCGAGATCTGACAGGATTTGATTTGATTTGATTTCCTTAAAGAGAGACCCTTTCACGCCTTTTTTGATGGGCCAAATATTATACCTCAGGAAGAATTCCACACACATACGCGGTAGAAATTAATCGTAGGTCGAGCCGTAGAAGACGGCCACTTGCCCAAGTGATGTGAATTTTATCATATCCTTTGGTGGTAAAAGGGAGACACTCACAATTGTAAAGATGGTCTCCCATATGCCTCCAGGATTTTGCTGATCTTTGTGCTTGATGTCATTTTTGAGTCGTACGTGGCGATAATTTCCAAATAGATTCAAAAATCTGTTCCCGCTACGTACAATTTGCATTCAAAGAAACATACCCATCACACCAACACATGATGGGTGTGTTGGTGTGACAGTGACAGCGTCGAACCCTCTTTGCGGGAGAGCGGCACACGCAAACTAAGAGCCGTAAAAATTAACTCTCCATGATTGAGATCAATCTTGAGTGAGCATTAATGTAGCACTAAGTGTGACGTCGTAAGGCCAGACGCTATTCCTGGCTGCAATGTGCAACATCGAAAGTCTTGCAGAATAGAGAAACAATAACAAGCCTGGGTTTAAATTGATCTTTAATTATTGAAAGTGTGTGTGACATCGTTGTGCAACGGCGTGTGTGAGGGTAGTTATAACCAGGTGCACATAAATTCAACTAGCGACACCTGTGGACATACACAAATATTACGATGATTTTCAATTGATTAAAAATCACGAGCGTTTTGGCTTAAAAACTAACACATTGATGACTAAAATCGAAATAGCCCTTTGCTAGTGAAGAAAGTGTCTTAAAGATTGATATTGAACGCATCAATTCGGATTGATCAATTTTCAGTGTTTACAAGAGGAATATGATTGTCGACCTCGAGAGTTAGTCTTAATTCATGAGGTTTATACGCCCTACTTGAATTTAGGGACGTAGGCAATAGACTACAGAAACTTCCATGATGAAAAAATCTTGATAAATCTGGTACTAAATAGCAGCAGTGGTATCCATTGAAGTCAGGTGAAGTGCATGCTCGTTCACGACAAACCAGTTAGAAAAACCGTCACTAATAACCGACGCTAGATATTTGATTGATCTTACTAAAGTGCCCCAAGAATTTGTATATTTAAGCTCATTGTAATCGAAATTATCATATTTACATATTAGACGGTAGTTTGGGATTTGTAATTCTCATTTTAAAGGGAATGAATAGATTTTTTACTGTATAATAATACGGATATGGCAACACAGGTTATTCAGTTAAAAAAATAACGTTCGATATTTGAAACGGCGTTCTGCGTACTTTTTGGATTTTAAATGGTTCATAGAGTAAAATCAGTATTGACTAAAATGTTTGTAATATTCATATTTTTGTTTCAATGAAAAAAGTTTTTTTTTTAATTTAATTCAGAATGTCATATCAGATCACCGAAATATTTTTACTTGGATTTACAATAATTGTTTTTATCCAACATAGTTTTTAATGAATGCCAAATTTATAAAAATAATTTGAAGATTTACCTAATTACTGTACATCAATTGCTTTAAAATTTGTAGCGCCCGGAACTGCAAATCATCATTAAGAAGTATATTTATTTTCAGTAACACACATTAGATACTTTTCAAACACGTACAAATTGTTTCGTATTTATTGGTGTATGTTTGTACACCGTATTTTTTCACAATCCTAATTTTCGATCACAAAAAATCTGTACTTTGATCACAAAGTAAGAAGAGATAATATATTTGTAGCACTTATTATCAGTTAACCAGATTTCGCCTTTTTTCTTTTATCAAAAGCCACTACTGTATTTACTCTATGGTCAAAAAAAAATAAAGTTGTGTTGTCATATGCAGGTGAGATATGATCATTGAAATGAAAATCCTAAATTGATTTCATTATCGCCCTATTTAGCATTAATTTGGTTGTGAAGAAAAAATAGTCTAGAAAAATCTACGTAGCCAAAGTTCGCTAGTTGATATCTAGATACTAAATTAATGTTAATTTTCATTGAACATCTATAGCATAGATGCAATATTATATCTTAGTTATCTATAAAAATATAGTACCATAAAGTACAAAGATAACATTTAAAGTTGCGTTGAATTCCCTTATTTTGAGTTCCTTTTATTTCCATTATATCATTAACACGTAATTTGAAAGTAGATTATTTCCTAAAACAAAGCTATGTTGCAATACATAGTTTAGTATAATGATCATATCACACCATAAGCGATAATCGCTATGTCTAGTCTTGTAGTTTTTTAATGTGAAGGAGATATTTGAATGTACGAAAGTTTTTAAATTAGCTTTGGATATTATTATATATATCTCTACATTATGCAACGCAATCGCATCAGCTCGGTTCGTTCGAAATAAACAGTTATTACAAATAAATGGTTTACATTCGAAGATGTTGTTTTATTTTTACCCTAAGAAAGCAAGTATTGTGGCAAGTGGATGGCAGTGACAAATGGGAGGTAAATGGCTTAATATGTGCTGCAGGTGTCCATAGGCGACGGTGATTACTTACCATCAGGTAGCCCGTCTGCCCGTCTGCCGTCCGCTAGGTTTAGATATAAAAAAAAAATGTAAAGATAATTGAATCTACAAAATGGTCCTAAATTGTAAAAACCGGCTGAGTCACTGTTTTGAATGGTAGGAATTACATCCTAAAAGAGAATAAAAAAACAGATGTCAGAATCGGAAAACATAAGCAATTCCTATTATCTATGTACATATGATATTCCTTATAGTTCTAAACGTCCTAGGTCTAGGGAGCAGCTGATAAGTGCCCGTACTAATTTTATTTGCATCAGGATAGTAAATGTCTAAAAAATACTATTTTAAAGTCTCATTTAAAAACCAAGAAATAAGTGCATGTACATTAATCTTATAAATTTTGAATAGGCAATTACGATCTTAATGCAAATACACACATGTCATCTAGTATTCATATATCAAAACGACCAATTTGAATTTGGTTGTACAACTACATAGTTTGGTTGGTAACTGCATGGTAGCAACCATTAAATAGGTAGACAGTATTAAAAATACATGAATATATCGCACGCTTAGTATTAAAGTGACTGAATCCAAAAATTACTCAAAATGCATACACAGTAATTCTTATTTTGAGCGATATCTTCATAGATAGATTCAGGTTTGTCAGCACTATTATGAAATAGAATCCAATTATAAAAAAACGCTGATAAATCTGAATCTATCTATGAAGATATCGCTGAAATAAGGATTACTATGTATGTACTTCACGGGTCACTATTAACGGGTTACAATATTAAGCGTGCGAAGTATACATTTTACATGGTAAACAACCATTTTCAACCATTCGCCGGGTGGTAGAACTCGGTCAATTCGACCGGCGAGGTATCACCACCACCCTCATTATTGCTTCACCTCCGTGAAGCAATAATTGTGTTTCGGTTTGCAGAGGCTTGGTACCCGGCTATAAGTACTTATACAGGCGAATATCTTAATCCTCAGAGCATAGCAACGCATCTGTATTCAAACTTGGTTATGCTTTAATTTTACTTGGGGATGATTACTAATGCCCATGAAGGCAGTGACGACTTACCATCAAGTGGATTCTATGCTCGTTTGCTACCTTTATGCGATAAAAAAGCTGATCGATGCTATTGTATTGCTATATTGTGAGGCAATAGTGTTACAGTGTCTTTTACCTTTCTCCAGGCTTAACGCTTACGGCCATTAATGTAAGGGAGAAAAAAGTGATCTCGGTGGTAGCACTGTTTGTCCCAATTATCCACATATACATATACACATATATGAGTATGGTACGCAGTTAGTGTAACCTTCATACCTTTTAATGGTCATGGTATGGCCAATGAAAAGTATTCATTTGTTTAAAGTATAAGTGAAAAGTACTATGTAGGTACCTATCTAAAGTTCCGTCTTAGTAAACAAGATAAAATTCTGATTTAGCATTTACAGTTAGCTACCTATTAACGGAAGAATTTTCAAAATCGATACCGCAATAATATAAATGCAAACAAATTTACAAATATTATCATATGTGTCCTTATTTCTTTAACATAACGTGCATCTACGGCATAAACTTAAACACACTGTTAGTCTTCAAATTTATGATATATTAACATATCATAAAGAACACTAACATAGATATGTTAACAGACATGAGACGATAGTGCAAAATTGCACAAATAATAGAATAGAATTGTCTCATATTAACTGTAATATGAGCACATTACAATATGAGTATATGCATTACTGTAGGCGGGCTATTTGCATTGTGTGCTGGCAATCTTGACATCACTTATTGTCATGCAAAGTTACAATATAACAATAAGTTTTCCTTTAAGAAAAATCCCAGCTAAGAATATAACGTAAAGTAATGGTCGTACTTGCCAAGAAATTACATTGTAAACGTATTTTTATATAAGTACTGTACTTTCTCAAGCAAAAATACAGGTGAGGTATTAGATATAGTACATTACGTAAAAACGACAATCTTACTGAAAACATAAACTAACAGATGATACAACTCTAGTATGGATTTGAGCTTCCTCCCGAGGTATTCCCAGAGCGCTATGACATGGGGTTCTTCAAAAAAGGTGCGAAAAGAGCTCTCCTTCAAAGCCGGCAATGCATTGGCGATTCCTCTGGTGTTGCAAATGTCCATGGGCGACGGTGAACACTTACCATCAGGTCTGCCTTATTGCTAGGTTAAAACATAAAAAAAAAATAAAAAAAAATGGATTTACAGGTAGTCATGTAGTTCGACCGGAGAGGTGCCACCGCCTCCCTTATAATCCTCCGTGAAGGAATTGTGTTTCGGTTTGGAGAGGCATGGTTGCTGGCTATACTTATTCGTGAGGCGAACATCTTAGTCCTCAGGGGCAGCAACGCACCTGTGATCAAACTTAGGTATGACTCAATCGTACTTTGGGATGATTATTGATGTCCATGGGCCGCAGTGGCCACTTATTATCAGGTGGACTGCATGCTCGTTTGCTACCTTAAAACAATAACAAAAAAAAATGGACGTAGTTCTATCGGGGCATCTACCGTAGCAATTCTGATAATCCTTCGTATCGACTATACACTGAGACCAACCTTAAGTGCGATTTAATCATTCATGGGATTGATTACACATGTTTTTATGATAAATATTTCAAAATTGTTAACTGTTAATCTGCTATACCTACATGTAATCTTTGTACCCTTATGTAATTCTTCTGTACTTGTTACTGATTTTGATGATTTCTAGTAAACCTAAAGTTTGTTTGATCTTTTGATTTAGATTATACCCAATAGCAGGAGCTTCTATAGCGTTCCCATAAAATATTTAATATCCGAAACTAGTGAACCGACTGGTTTTGTACTATAAGATAGGTGACGAGATCTAATTTTTGACAAGGCCTCCACTAACTGGACTAACTATTTAATAGTTAGTATATCTATAAGAAGTGTCGTAAGATGTGCCATATAAATAAAAAAAGGGTGAAAATGAGTATCGATATCTTAATAAAAGTTAAACAGTAATAAATGTAGACAAACACTCAATAAACGCCAACATATCAAGATAGCTAAACATTTATGGCTATAATGCGTTATAAAATCTTATTTTATTGTTTTATTAATCAACGTTTTTATTTTTAATCATTGATTTTTCGTCGTCGTTCTATTGTGAAAAGTTACTGAGAAAGAGAAATATCCAGAAAATTTAACCGGCTGAAAAGCTGATTCATCATCATTATCATTAGTTATTATTTTGGTGTCGTGAACAGCAGATTCGTCTTAGAACGAAATACTTCACAGTCGTTGATTGCTATCTGCCACTACAATTGATCTACGAAGTAACAAAATATTTAACTCGCCATCAAATTGCAATAAACAAAGACTGACTATATTGCCTTGCAATATTGCCACACTTTTAACCCAAATTTCATTAATTACATGGCGAAAATGCCGTTGTTCATACATATATTTTTATTGACAAGCGATGCCACTCTATTTAAAATCCAATGAAATCAACTTAAAGTATTTCCACTTTATATGTTAGGTAAAGATTCAATCGTAAATAAATACAAATGTCATCAGGATTAAATATTAGATTAAATATTTTGATAGTTATATGATAATAAAATAAGCCTGTTATATATAAACACAATCAATAACTATATTAACATATAGTTATTGATATTAACATATAGTTATTGATTGTGTTTATTTATTTACCAGCGGAGTCTGGTTCAATGTATTAAAAGTACTTATCATTTAATTAAAAGTGTGTGAGTCTACCAATTCGCACTTGGCCAGCTGTTTAGAGTAATTTAAGTGATTTTTGTGACTATTATGAGTTATTTAAAGAATGCAGTTAAAAATAAAATTTAAGAATTTAATAAAGATTAAGATTAAGTTAAATAAGAATAGAATTTAATTAAGATTAAGGTGAATTTTTTTAACAAAACTTATAAATATTTCTCCATTGTTGAATACTTCACGGTCCATGTTATGATTAATTGTATGGATTATAGATACGGCTTCTTTTTCTGTTTATTTATTACTAGGTTTACGCGACTTGGTCCGCGTAGAAGTCGAAAACCCCTTGAGGGTAGAATTTCGAAAAATCCTTTCTTAGTGCTCACTAAGATCATGAAAGGAACCCCTGAGCCATATTTCAAGTTTCTAGGTACAGTAGTTACGGCTGTGCGTTGATATGTCAGTCAGTTAATCAGTTTTGCTTTTTATATATATAGATTATTTATTAAGAATGATAAATTTATTGCACATAAAATGCATTTATAGTAAATACTTGTTATAATAATCTTACTAGCAAAGAATTTTGCGACGATGATTTCTACCGCCTATATTATTATTTTATGTCATCTTTATGTATTTGCAACAGTCTGCATAATTCATAACAGTCATTAAATTGAACGATTATGTTAAATCCAGTTGTATACTTTAATTACTATAGATACAATTAGTAAGTAAGCAGGTAGGTACTTCCTTTTATAATTACTGGTAACTCCGGTCTTCATCACAGGACGACTAACATCTATTATTAGTATTGTTATAAGCAAGTTCACGTGATAATTAATCATCAGTATAATATTTTTATATAAAACGTGTACCTACCATATTACACATCTGTATATTTCCTACCTGAGTGTATAATAAAATTAATGTCCTAGACTCTTAAACAAATTACGAGATAAGATGCCCTATGTAATGTTTTTTTAGAAGCTAGGCAAGTATGTCAGAACTTTTGGCACTCGGTACTTTCTGCCTACCCCGTTAGGAATTTGAAGTGAAGATGTGTGTGTGTGTAATGTCTTTTTAAACTCAGCACTACTTATATACGAGATCATAAATTTTACACTGGAAATTCATGTAAAAAAATAAAAATTACACAATCGTAACATGAAATTTCAAAAAATTGGCATGACAAGAATATAGCGGTAAACATGAAAAAATGAAGATTGTTATAAAACTGTTAGATAAAAGTGCTTTTGCAAAAAACAATTTCATTGAGTACCTAACATTAATGAACAATATTCAACAATTTATACTTGCTACTAAATAGGTAGAGCCTGTAGAGTTCCTTTATGTGTATCTCATATTACCAATAATATAAGGCCAATAAAATTTTATAGAGGATAGGTATTATGTTGAATAAATTCAATGATTAATGTTATTTATGAATAAAATAAGCAAGGTGAGAAATTGTTTTCTTTTCTTTTGTCTAGAGCTCTACTTACAATTAATATTGCTAAGAGTCCGTAAATAGTTAAGTTTAATTGTTTATTTTAACCGTGAAAATCTAGACTATTCAACACTGAGTTTCAAACAAAAAAGCTAATGGATGCTCCATTAGAAACTTAACACGGTCAGCTCGAATTGAGTAGCAGGCAATTACGTCGCCTAAACACGCCATTACCAAAATATATACATTACATAAACGTATTGTACATAAGTTTGGTCAGGTGGTAGAACTCGTGTAGTTCGACCGGCGAGGTAGCAACACCACCCTTATAATCCTCCGTGAAGCAATTTCTGCGTTTCGTTGTGTAGAGGCATCGTTGCCGGCTACACTTGTGAAGGCGAAGATTACATGAACTGCATGCTCGTTTGCTACACTTTATACGATTAAAAAAAGGTAGGTACATGTATAAATATGTCAACAAGACCTATAGCTTAGTAACAGGACATAAGCAACATAAGTATGAGTGACTAAACTACAAGGCCATTTCTTATTACATCATTTTTTTTTGTTCCACGTCCCACTAATATATTTCTAACGACTGTATGGGAAGATAAAAAACAAGAAGTGTAACTAATTTAATAATTTGCCATGTGCAAATTTCTTGTATGCAGACCCACTTATATATTTTATAGTAATACACATTTTGTGAAAAATTCTAGTGTCTACCTATTACGATTTGAAAGCATAAAAAGATAAAAATGACAATTTCTTGTAGAAGGATGTCCCTTATTATTAACTTCATAATTATTTTTAATATTTGTTGTTGTAACGCGATAAATAGGGCAGGAATAAATAATATGCGAAAACTTCAAGTATCAACCTACTGCGGCTTATGGAATACTTGCTCGCTTGCTTTGCTCGCAACTTCGTCCGCGTAGAAGTTGAAAACCCCTTGGGGGTAGAATTTCGAAAAATCCTTTCTTAGTGCTCACTTTTATCATGAAAGGAAACCCTGTACCAAATTTCAAGTTTCTACATACAGTAGTTTCGGCTGTGCGTTGGTATGTCAGTCAGTTAATCAGTTTGCCTTTTACATATTATGTAGAAAGGCCTGTGAAGATACTATGATACGAATTTCGAAAAGGGTCCCATTAATTGTAATTATACACGTTGGGACAGAACCAACAAATAAGGTCACCTTTTTTTAAATTATTATGTAAAATTTGTTCTTATTAACCGACTTCAAAAAGAAGAGGTTATCAATTCGTACCGTATGTTTTTTTTTTTTTGTATGTTTGTTACCCGATTACTCCGTCATTTATGAACGGATTTTGATGATTCTTTTTTTGTTAGGTAGGTCTTGTTTCAGGGGTGGTCCCA
>DWNR01002496.1:0-12971 GCA_018250455.1 Polygonus leo
CAATTACAGGTTGCGACTTTGATAACTTTTTATCGTATAAAGTTAGCAAACGAGCATGCAGTCCACCTGATGGTGTACTGAAAGTGGTCAGTGCCTCTCATGGACATAAATATTCATCCAAAAGTACTAATATGTTAACCTGATGTGTATCCATTTGTCTTTTAACTTTTTATATTTTAGTAAACGAGCATCCAGTCCACCTGATGGTAAGTGGTCAATGCCGCCCATGGAAATCAGTAATCTTTCCCAAACACAATAAAATCATACCTAAGTTTGACCACAGATGCGTTGCTACCGCTGAAGACCAAGATGTTCGCCTTGTATATAAGTATAGCCGGCAACCACGCCTCTCCAAACCGAAACACAATAATTGCTTCACGGAGGATAATGAGGTCGAACTAAACGAGTTCTACCACCTTCAAATAGAAAGGAATATACTGTACGTGTAGTTAATTATCACAAATAAACTGTAACAACCCGTTTAAGACCAAAATAAAAGCTAACCTGATGATGATCATAATAAAAACGAAATGAAACATCCACAAAGTAAAATGAATATACTTAACACGTACAATTATGTCCCGAGTACGGAGATAGTAGACGATTACATAGCTCCTTAGAGCACAGCTGAGCAATACGTGTCTCGTAGCATTGCTAATTCTATCCGCCACACCTATTATCTAGTTGCATCGTTAGCATTAGCACAGCGGGGATCTAGTCTTTGTTCTATAACAATGTGGAACTGCTACTGTTAGTAAAGCGTTCAGTGTTTTGTAATCGGTTGTATATAGTAGTTATCGAATGATGAACTATTGTACCTAAGTGTAAAGGCCAAAGGTGATCACGTTATGGCCACAATAGAGATTGTCAGTTCCTACCAGCTTATCCATATCTACGTTTAGCAAAAGTGATATCGATTCCGAGTAATAGGTCGTTTTCAAAATGAGTTTTTTTTATCGATGAATACCTAGTTTTTTTCGATCGCTCGAATTCCTTTATCACTTTTTTAGATGCCATAATATCAATCTGTTTTTATACACGATTTGTGGAAAGATTCCTAAGCGTGTTTTATGAGAAGAATTATGAAAGTGGAAGAAGCTAGGCAAGTATGTCAGAACCGTACCATTTGGCACTCGATACTCTACCCCGTTAGGTATTTGGCGTGAAGATGTGTGTGTGTATAAGTTCCAATTATTGTACCACAAGCTTACACTTTTTAATGTTCCTTCACGTATAACAAAATTTAGTAACATAATGGAAAGATGGAAATTCGAGCTCTTTTCATACATAAATATGTATGGAAACCTATAAGTCACAATGAACCCTTTCATTAAATTGAAATTCTAAAATGTATAACATGTAGAATTAAGGGGATGAAAGTGTTTTTTAATTACCAGGCTATTAAATTAAATAAATAAAAAGAAAAAGCATACAATTTAATATCACAATGAATTCTCAAGATGACTACCATGCTTGCAGGAGCAATGCTGTACCGCTACCTAATTCAATCTATTTTTCGCATAACCAATTCAATCTATTTTTAGCAAGGCTGATGATCAGGGAAGCTCTCGTAGTCGATTAAAGTAGATACTTCCTACGCCCAGTATACGAGTAAACCTTTACAATTCTTTAATATCCCCGGCGATTAATAGCTACTCGTTGGAAAAGTTCACCGTAATTCTTTTAGATTTTTGTTTTAACAAGAAATATCTAGTTAACTTGGGTAGGAATAAATTTAATAACTACGCGAGGAGCGCTGATGAGACCACGACTTGAATAATGTAAAATCACCATAATAAGTAACAGGGGTTGAAAACGAGCAAGCAATCCATTTTATATTAACTAGTAGTAACGACCATGGATGAAGTATCTTATTCCATATAAATTGGGGGTTGAAACCCGAAAATGATGGTCGCTAAGAATATATGTACACCTATGTGGTACCATATTTTTAAATCAAAAAAATTAACTAGAGGAAAAAACAGGTAAAAAACGTGCAAACGAAGAAAACCGGGTAACTGCGAGTCAGTCGCACAGTACTATGCCAGGTGGAAGAAGTCGTATAGTTCGACCGGAGAGATACCATCGCAACCCTCATAATCCTCCGTGAAACAATTTTTATGTTTAAGTTTGGAGAATCATGGTCGTCAGCGAACGTCTTAGTAATCAACGCGCAACGCGAAGCAACGCGTCTGTGGTTAAACTTAGGTATGATTTAATTGTGCTTGGTGATGTCTATGAGCAGCAGTGACCACTTACTATCATGTGGACTACATTCTCGTTTACTACCTTTATATGATAAAAAGAAATCACAACAAAGTTATGTTCATTACTTATCCATCTTTTCTGTTGTAAATTTATACAGTTTAATCAAATACAAACCTGGTGATGTAACAAAATATATTATTAATGCAATAAAAAGCTGTAACGTTGTTAGCTTTGGGTTTTTATTGATTAAAACGTGGATTGAGAAATAGTAAGCGTTGTTTATTTGACATCGATCAACAGAGTATATAATTGTAATGGCGGCGTTGGTTTACATTGCTGACACTAGGTGTCTCTACGTTTCATCTTCCTTTCTTTGTAAATGAATTGGAAGCATTACATAAGAAACCTTGAACTTTGACTTTACTTTTTAATTACAATTAAATATTTATTTATCACAATAAGATACAGTTTGACTTATAGATTGCTATAACGGTCTAGGTATTATACAGTAACTTTAAATATTAACAGTGTAGTTCTAATTGCCATTACCTTTACAGAATTGACTTGTAACTTGTAAGAAATTAACTTGTACATATCTAGTTATTATATACTTATGGTATTATATTGTCATGCAGATAGTAATGACACTTATGAAGTTACTCAAAACTGTATAACTTAGAAACATGATTAAAGGTCAAGTCTATTTACTGGTTTTATTAATCTACCAAACCTAGACGTTTGTGGCGCTGTCGGAGTCGTTGATGGAGTAACGTTTGACTGCATATGATTCACATTGGATGGTGAAGATGGTGATGGAACCGCTGGTACTGCTGGTACTGGTGGTACTACTGGTACTGGTGGTACTGCTGGTACTGCTGAGCAGCCTGTATTGGGCACCACTATTCTTTTGCTTGTAATGTCTGCTTGGGTCTTATGCAGATGACTAAAGTTTCTTCTAAACTTTTGTCCTAAGTCTGTTTGAATCACTACAGATCTTGGTAGTCCCTCAGGCTTTTCTACGACTCTTCCTCCTCCCCACTGCCGATGAGCAACTTTATTTCTAATTTTGTCATTAATTTGAAGCTTGACGGGGCTAGTAGTATGTCTATTACTGTAGTTAGCTTGTTTTTCTCTCAATTGCTGTAGTTCAACTGTGACTCCTTGCATTATTTTTGGTTTTAATTTGTTGTCAACTGTAGGTATTGGAGATCTAGTGATTCTGCTGAACAGGCGCTGGTTAGGTGAACCTAACTTATCATTTCGAGGTGTATTTCTCCAGTTTAGTAAGGCGAGTTGAACATCTGACTTATCAATGCTGCATTTTCTTAATATATTCTTTGCTGTTTGAACCGCTCTTTCAGCAAGTCCATTGCCTTGATGGTGATGTGGTTAATATGGTTAAATGCCCACTCTTTTTGAAAGATCATAAATTCTCTAGACATGTATTGCGTTCCAATGTCAGATTGTAGCTCTTCGGGTACTCCGTGTACAGAGAACCATTTTTTCAGTTGTTGAATGACTTCTAATGATGTCTGACTTTTTAACTGCTGAAAATCTAAATATCCAGAGTAACTGTCGCAGATCACTAAGTATGTTTTTCCTTTTAGTTCAAACAGGTCTGTTGCAACAATTTGCCATGGAAGTGTAGGAATCTTCTTAACCATTACTGTGTCCTTGGTATTGTCTTTTTGTGTTTGTTCACATATGGAGCAAGCTCTGACTAATTTTAGTATGTCATTATATTGTCCTTTCCAGTAAAGAAATTGTCTGGCTCTTCTTAGGCAACTTTGTATACCTAGGTGTCCTTGATGAATATTCTTTAGCATTTTAGGTATTTGTGACTTCGGTACTACAATTTTGTCACCTTTGAAAATAATTCCTTTGACATAGCTTAGCTCTTCTTTGAAGTTGAAATAATGTTGCAATTCGGTTGGGAGTTTTTTGACATTTTCTGGAAATTCATGCCTTATTGTTTTGAGAAGTAACTGTAAATGGGCATCTTCTTTTGTGGCATTAATTAGTTCTTCTTTAGCATTTAAAGACATAGGTAGTATAACTGCAACTTTCAAGTCCTCTTCTTCTTCATATTTCAGGTGAGTCGCGTCACAGTCGCGACTGAGAAAGTCTGCTAAAGGTATTTCAGTACCCTTTTTAAATATCACTCTTGGTGAATATGGTGTTAGACTGAACATGATGCGTTGCAGCCTAGCTGGAGCAGATTGTATGTTCTTCTTGAAAATGGTTTCCAGTGGTTTATGGTCAGATTCTACAGTCAGCTCTTTGCCATAAACATACTCATGGAATTTCTTGCATCCAAACAGTATTGCAAGTGCTTCTTTTTCGATCTGTGGATAATTTTGTTCGGACTTGGTCAATGCTCTTGCTCCATAAGCTACAGGTTGTCCTTCTTGCATAAGTGCCGCTCCCAGATTTTTTGAACTTGCGTCTACTGTTAAGGTGACTGGTTTACTTGCATCATATAGTCTCAGTACTGGAGGACTCTGGAGAACTTTTTTTATTTTATTTAGAGCTTCTTCATGATGCATTTCCCAAATGAAATTAGTATTTATATGTAACAATTCTCTTAATGGATTTGTTAGCTCTGACATGTTTGGAATGAATTTGTTTAGATATGTGATCATCCCCAAAAGTCTCTGTAGCTCTGTTCTTCCAGTTGGTCTTTTCATCGCCTGTATTGCCTCCACTTTCTCTGGGTCAGCTTCTAATTTGTTGTGTGAAACAATGTGACCGAGGAATTTGATTTTCTCAGCTTCAAATATGCACTTATTTTTGTTGAGTTTGAAGCCTGCTTTCTTAAGCACATCAATGACATTGTTTACTGTTTTTGCCAGTTCTTCTTTACTTGTAGCATGTATAAATATGTCATCAATTGAAACTCTTACGTTATTGAATTTGTTGAGTAGACTGGTTAATATCTCTTGAAATATCTCTGGCGCTGAGGAAACACCGAATGGAAGTCTTTTGAAGGAATATCTTCCTCATGGAGTAGCAAATGTCAGTATTTTTTGTGTTCTTTCTGATAGCTTTATTTGCCAGAATCCTTTAGTGCAATCTAATAGCGCAAAATATTTGGAACCTTTAATGTCAGCTGAAATCTCTTCTATGGTGGTAAGCGGAAAATGACGTCTCAGGATGTTTTTGTTTACATCTGATGGATCTATACAGATTCTTATCTTACCCTTTTGTCTGACGACTACCATTGGACTCACGGCAGGTGTAGGCACTGTTTCTGGTTTTATGACATCTAACTTCACCATTCTATCAAGTTCTTGCTTCACTTCATCTCTTATAGCATGAGGAATTCTTCTTGATGGTTTGATCTCTAGTTTTGGATTCTCAATCAGGTCAATGTCATACTCATAGTTCTTGTAGCAGCCTAAGCCTTCAAATATGTCATCTGTACATTGACTTTCTTTCAATGTTTTGACTCTTGCAATAAGTCCTAATTTTTCACATGTATCTAGTCCTAGAATTGGTGTAACTTTTTCTCGTACTACTTTAAATATAATAGCAGCTTCCTCATCTTTTAGTTTACATAGTAATTCCGTTTCACCTAGAACTGCCATCTTGTCATCAGTGTAGCTTATTAGATTTCTTGTTCGACTTGATCTTAAGCTTCCTTTTGTTTGTTTCATTATATATTTTGGCAATACATTGCACTCCGCTCCTGTATCCAGTTTTACTTTAAATTTCACATCACCAACTTGAATCTGTTCTGTCCAATTTTTCTTTTTTCCTGTGCTTATTGCAGATATATATACATATATCATCTTCAGAATCCGAATTTTCTTCTAGCGCATTCACTTTGTTCTTCTGTTTTGTGCCAGGTCTCTTCTTGGATCTGCACATTTTAGCAAAGTGACCATTTCGGTTGCACTTGGTACACGTTTTATCAAAAGCGGGACACTCTCTACTCTTATGGTTTGTGCCACATCTTCTGCAGTTTTCACCACTAGTACTTTTTCTGTTTTGTTTTTATTTTCAAACTCATCAAGTTGTTTTGAGGCCTGTTCACTAGTTTTGCATATTGATATAGCCTTTGATAAGTCTAGTTTGTCTTCTGTCAACAGTTTCTCTCTTACATTATTCGATTTTATTCCGAACACTATCTTGTCTTTCAACATTTCGTCGAGCAGACACTCGAACTCGCATTTACTTGCTTGAGTCTTTATTCTGGTCAAAAACTCGTTGAATAGTTCGTCTTCATGTTGCTCGATCTTGAAAAATATGTATCTTTCAAAAGATATGTTTGTTTTCGGCGCAAAATATTCCTTGAATTTGGTTTTTATGATTTCAAGGTTATCTTTTTCAGCGTCATTAAGGTTGAAACTATTGAATATATCAATCGCATCCGGGCCAATTATTGCCATAAATGTGGCTGCCTGGACTTCGGGTGGCTTCTTTTCCAATTGACTGGCGGTGGCGTACCAGTCGAATTGTTGTATCCACTTTTTCCAACATGTTGATTTATCAGGTTCGATGTGTAGGTTGGCTGGCGGTTTTATTCCAGTTACCGCGTCGTTTACGCTCATTTTCTCACTATTTCCGCAGTTTTAGCACTTGATTGTTAATTGTTAACACTTCTGACACCATGTAACGTTGTTAGCGTTGGGTTTTTATTGATTAAAACGTGGATTGAGAAATAGTAAGCGTTGTTTATTTGACATCGATCAACAGAGTATATAATTGTAATGGCGGCGTTGGTTTACATTGCTGACACTAGGTGTCTCTACGTTTCAAAAGCTTTAAGAAAAACAAATATTAAACACTAAATATCTTTATCAAATATTCTTACTTAATGTTGTAGCCACCGTATTCAAATCATATGTCCTCTTACGGTTCAAAAGAAGATGATAGCAGCTTAGTAATATATTTACATAGGTACATGCCGTTTAAATACGGTACCTTAAAAGTCATACACACGACGACAATAACTCTGCAAATGAGTCAAAATGAAGCCTCCATTTACGAAATATTTGTATAAATAGGCTTAATGAATCCTTATCCCCGGTTGGCTCCTAGCACTTGCCAACCTGAAGCTTGTATTGAGAGCAAACAAAAATGTACGCGTAATACCAACCAACAGAATAATTAATCACCTGTAGACAGACATGAATAGTATAATATATACCTATGAATTATTTAAACAGTTTGTAGCTCAGTTGAATGAATTATTCTGAGTTGAAACACGTGGAATAAATATGTACGGATTTATTTTTATCTATATAATATTACAATGTATAATAATCTACGAGAAATTAATACAATAAATATTTGTATAAATTTCAATGTTTTTAATTCATAACGTGAACCTTATGATATTTTCTTTTATTATACATTCACGGGTCGCGTTGGTATCTTTCAATAAGGAAACCCGCAAACATAAATGTATTAAGATTATTACACACAATATCACATATGGTTAGGATAACATATATTTTTTATAATATTCCTGCTGTACTAATATTTTAATTAAAACAAAATGATTATTCCATTTTCTTGATGGAAATAATTTGGTTCAGTGATTAAGCAAGTGATTTTTATCTGTGCCCCTGTTGTTCATTAAGTTTGTTTTTGAGATTATGTGACCGTCCCCATATGTAAACAATAATGTGTATTGAAGGAGTAGCGCCACGAAACTCACCCAACATCAGGGGTGCGGAGATAATATGGATCTTGCAAGAGCGGAACCATTTCACAAATTGCATGGAGACTTACCGTGTCTCCGCCGTCGGCGTCTATTCCAATTAATCTATATTAAATGGTGGTTTCCATATCAACAGATTGCTTTTGACCGACATCATATACTTTAATACGTAGTTCCCACACAACAGGGAATCCTACTGGGGGACTAAAGTCTTTAAACGTTATTGATATTTTTTTTAATACCTGTACTCACTACAACATTATATAAAAATAAAAATTATGATACTACATATTTTTTCTTTTGTAAAATCTGCATTAATATATTTAAAATAACAAAAATACGGATAACTTTAGTGATGACAAATTAATGTAAAAGTGTGGCGTCATAAAACTCCCCCAGCATCAGGGGCGGCGGAGATAATATGGATCCTCCAAGAGCGGAACCGCTTCGCAAATTGCACGGAGACTCGCCGTGTCTTCGCCGTGCCGCGTCGGCATCTATTACAATTTTATTAATCTATATTACCGGGTGAGTCGTTACTATTGAACCACGGAGGAGACAGCTCGGAACTTAACTAGGTGAACTTAACTAGACTTCTGTAATGTGATCTATAGATACAAGGTATACTTGTAATATTGTTGCTGGGTTTAGGTATAGAAAAAATGTTTTGTTTCAAGATGAGTATATTATTGTTGTTCATTACAAATAGTATTTTTTTATGTTGATGTTTATGCGTAATATTGTGGAGTAAAAATTAACAAACATTTTTTAACATTTAACCTTTTATTTGATATTCATAATAAAATGAGCGAAGGCTTAAAATAACTACGTCGTCATCTTGGGCAAAACGCCATTTTGGATTTAAGATGTCATTTATATAACAATGTTTAATATTGTGTTGAATAAAGCGTGTATAAGAACTTTAGATCACTCGATTGAGGATAACTACTACAATATTCAGTTTGAAGATTCCGCCGAAATAAATATACACATAAAGCTAATTAAAAGCTTATAAAATAGTGTATTTCACCATGTTCTTCCTTATTACATATTGTAAACAAAAAGGTGGTTCATAACAAAAACTTCTTTTTATTTTTTGGACAAAAAATTAATAAAAGTAAAGTAACACAATAACTGGCTTATATATTTTAAAACCTTTAAAAAATACACAAACCCTTAAATTTTACCATTCTTCCTTGGTGGTAGATTTTTTAATATTTTTATGGCAGAACAACGTTTCAAGGTTAGTTAGTATATATTGGCGTACACAATAACTTAAGATGCCTGTGATATGTTTCTCAATTAAAATATTTCTCAGTAAACCCGTACTTCAAAGTAAAATCACGTCCCAATTTGTGACTCGCAAATTGCTTGGGGATCAACTAGATCTGCCCCGCTGGCGATATGTAATTAATCACCATGTTTCTACCCAATTATGCTCCAGCTAGATATGACAATACAATAAAATTTTACGAGAACTAAGGCACAAAGATACTCGGCAACTGCTAAAGAGACCCGAATTTGTAAATCTCGAATACCACGAAATACCAGACAGTTGCATCGTCTAAAAGAATCAAAAACATTTAACTCCCAGTCACTTGAAGTTACATTTGAGGTTGCAAAGAGGACGCAATTTTATGTCAAGGGAGCTAAATCCAATATTGTAATGTCACAGTACTGTAATGCCGCCATTATAAGAAAGAAGTAGGATCATTTTCACGCTCTATCGGGTAAACTTTTCGCCGCACAGAAAAATTGTGAAAACATTAAATGTATCAAATTGAATTTTCTACAACTTTGGCAAATTGAATATAACTCTTTGCCGTATAATTAAAGAAAACAGTTTTTATTTTACTGAAAAAATAGGATATTTTGATATAAGGATTTTCGAAGAATAGAGGCCAATGAAATTGAATTATTCAATGGTCTATCTGCAGAGACTGACGATAATATTTTATAATGACACACGAATTGATTATTGAAGATATACTTATTACTTCGAAGTTGGAAAAAATTGCTAGAACGTACTTGAAACAACTTTCAAGACTACTATCGAAAAAGTTGGAAAAAGTTATATTATGTTTGATCGTGAACTTATAAGTGTATATCTATTTTCATCCGTGTGTCTTTACTGCATGGTTTAATCGTAGTTATAAATCTAGTTAGTATTATCAATGTAGCGTTTGTATCTACCCTATCGAATTATACAGAAGAGTGGTATATTCTGTCTGGCAGTGGCAAATATAAGAATATAGTATAGGTCAGTTATATTATTCATTCACATAAAAAGTCTAAAAACGTCTCGTCAGTTAAATGAAAACAGAATGAAAAAACAAAAGAGTTATATATATAAAATATTATAAGAGCAGGCTTTCACCATTCAAAACATACCAATCCAAACTACCTTCAATGAAATAGTGACGGTGTATTTTTTTCATTTTTACTGGCCTCTATTCCGGAGTCAGTATAAAGGTATCAAACGAGCTTGAAGTCCCCTGCCGACCCTGGGCATCAGTAATCATGCCAAGTATCATCACATCATATCAGAGTTTAGCCACAGATGCGTTACTAGCCGTTGAAGACTAAGATTTGCTTCGTGTATAAAAAATGGCAACCACGCCTCCCCAAACCGAAACAAAAGAATTGCCTCACACAGGAATATGAGAATGGCGACGGTGCCATTCCGGTCGAATTATACGAGTTTTACCACCAGGTCAATTTCCCTACGTGTCCCGTTTGTTTGTTCTGCCAAGTTATTATAATGATTCGAGTAAAAATAACGTTTATTTGCTTTACAGAAGTAATAGTCAACATTCAACCCGTTTAGAACTCAAATTTTTTTATTCCCAATCATAAAGCTTTATACCTCCAATTTATGTGTCTACCTGGTAGCTTACACTTAAAAATGGCACTTTAGGGAACCACGACATAGTTTATCCTTTAAAAGGCTATTCGTATTATTTACAAACATATTTTTTACGTTAATATGATCCTTTTTTTAAATCGCACAAAACTAAACTAAACTATAGTCATAACATGAGACATGGGCATGTGTGTACATATTTCTCGTTTCTTAGTATCGCAAGCGATGTTATACGCACATCGCTTGCGATACTAAAACTTCACTAAAACTAACTAAAAACTAAAACTTCAAATTTACAATTTATACAAATCTTTATTTATACTCAAATAATATGTACAAATGAACAGAGTAAACAATAACATAGTTTGCAAGGACAGGTAAGACTAAGCAATTGTAACTGAGACATTCTCCTTTATGTCGGTTACGCAATAGTAGTGTATTTTTTTTTAAGATTCCATATCCAAACGATGTCAACGGGGTCTATTACCACCACGTAGGTAAACTCTTGACATTTTCACTCAATAAACAACTATGCTACTAGCTAACAGTGATTTGTAAAATTACCTATAAATCAATATTGCAATTGGTCAAAAAGCTATCTGTTGGTATGGAAATCTTTGGGTACGAGTCAGACCCTACTTGATTGATTATTTAGTACAGTAGTGCCAAACACATATATATCAGATATATATCTGTGTACTCCACTAAACGACATGTAGTCACTTTTGCAAATGAACACTTGTAATCAAACTCACATAGGTTTGAAGTCCTACTTGGGCTCAATCGCCACGTGTGACCGATAACCACATTTTTTCGACCAAAACGCAAATTGCTAATAAAAAAATGGTGAGAAGCGGAAATAGATGTGACGATTATTCCATCTCGGGCAAACCGTATACAGGCTTTACTATCTGGCAATACCTAATAACATCTTTTTATGGCTACAATACGTGAGCATCGCATTCGTAAGTATAAACTCTCTTGAGACCTTATACCTCCACAAAGCGTAAATATTATTGGAGAGAAAATTGTAAGTTAATCCCATAATCGCCTCCAATTTATTTCGTAGCTATGGCCTCATTCAAGGTTCCGTAAATCCGAAACAAAGCAATTATTTTGTTAATAACAGAATTTAGATAATGGATTTCGTAACCGTATAGTTAACTTCGTTGTAACATGGTTGTTAACTGTTCCCATTGTTCTCCTGTGGAGGCTGGCGGCTACAATAAGCTCTGGATTTATTTGCAGGTTGCCATTCAAAAGTTCGTGAGGAAAATTGGAAACCAAAGGTCTATTACGGAGGTTCGGCCAATTAACAACTTTAAGAGAGAATTCGTTTGTACATTGAAACGAATTAACGATGGGAAGTTTAGCTTTCGGGCCATTTGAAGAACTTGGTAGTTACAAATAATTGCTATCTGATATATAGCAATCATTTTGTAAATAAATAAGTACATATTGTCAAATTAAATAAGTATCGCGTGACATAAACTACATTTTTTATTGGTTGTTGTATAGAAAGTTTGTGTAATACAAGTTATTTCTAATATATAAAATTGTCGTGTCGCTAAACTCTCCGGAAACGGCTAGACCGATTCTTATGAAATTTTACGAAATTCTTATGAAAAATCAACATCTATTTTTCATACTCCTAAGTGTGAAGGGTGGTCCACCCCAAATTGTTATGTTACTTTTTTACCACCTACCCCCATTTTTTATATATTGTTTAAAGCAGAACAACGTTTGCTGGGTAAGCTAATATTATTATGAAAACAATTTAGCCTTTGGTGAAGTGGAACAACAAGATGTTTTGATTTCAAAACTTTGTTGCTTATTACCCGATTTGCAGTATTACTTTTTAATTTGAAACGGTTTATTTTCATATTTTTTCCTTTTTGTTATAAATTCAGTTCTAGTAAAGCTATCCACGAAAAATTAAAAATATATATATTTTTTTTATATATTTTTTTATATATTTTTTGAAAATCAGAATATTCAACTATAAACCGTTTCCGTTATAAAAACTCATGTGGCTCGATGATTTTTTTTTCTTTCGGAATCAAACAATTTGTACTTTATAAGTACTTTATAATATTGTTTCGAGAATTTCGAACGAATAAGAACGAAAAGAAACGAATAAGAGCCGTATTAATAAAGTGAACTTAAAATTGAGATCGATCTTGACTGCGGTTTAAGTATCTCAATCTAGAGTTCACTTTGTTAATACAAAGC